>VYXC01002062.1:230124-366976 GCA_013397175.1 Platysteira castanea
GAGGAGAGGAGAGGAGAGGAGCTCTCAGCAGTGGATTCTGTCTCTCTGACCACACAATGGGTTTAAGCCCCCAACCTCAGGAAGCCCAAAGATTTAAAGGGAAAAAATATTTGTATTCATCAGGACTGGATGATTCAAGAAATTGATGAATTATTATAAATGCTTTGTTTTGTTTTATGTGCAACAGTAATGTTGTTAGTAGAGGCCAATGTATTTTGGCTATATATTTACACAAAATGAAAATGAAATCTCATCCCGCTTATTGAAGTGGAAGCAAACATACCTGGCATTTTCCTGCCTCAGAAATCCATTCTGCTGAATTCTGAGACCAAACCCAATCTCATCTCTGTGTTTGCATGGCCAGTCTGCCCCTGCTCCACTGACTTCATTGTTGCCAGCGCCCTCACGGGCAAATCTAAGGGAGCAGCTCTTGCTTGTGCAACCAGAAAACCCAATGACTTCCAGTACTCAGCAATGACCAGACCTTCAGATGAAGAGAACTGTCTTGGTAGAGGAGCTAACATAGTGTCCAACTACCTGACAACAGAAAAAAACCTTAGTTTTCCTTTCGGCTAGGATGGCTGGGAAAATACATTTAGGCTAGTCTAGAGATTTTTTCTTTTTAATAAAAAAATGTATTTTTTACTAGCTTCTCTTTTTTTTTTTTTTCCTGAAGAAAGTATTTTGTGATCATGTATTGATTTTGGCTGTGTTTTCCCATTCTGTTTTAGTGAATTTTGAGGTGGACTGTCTGGTTAAATCCTTGAGGGAAGGAAACAAAGGGGGAGAAATACAGAAAGACCTGAAAACCCTGACCTTTTCAATCTTCCAAGGGACCCTTTCAATCTGCTTTGACATAATCCTCTGCTGCAAAAACCATCAGAAGTGCTGGGATTTCTTCTAATGGGGAAATTAAAGCAGGTTTCAGAACTTCAAAAGTTATCGTGACACCAAAGTGCATTGCCACCCTCTAGCCATCCCTTGTGCCTTGCCCAGCCAGGTGCTTTAACCTGACCTATAGCTGGCCTTGAGCCTCAACTCACCTCTGCTGGCCACTACTTCTCCTCCTCCTCATGAGCACTTCAGCTTGTGTGTGGCAGGTCTGTCCCAAAGATGCCAGTGAGCACCCCTGGAAGAGGGTTGAAGACAGGAGGATGTAGGGAATGCCTGTGTGGGAAGTAGAGTGTAGCAGGGGAAGAGCCCACCTTTAGGCTCTTGGAGGCAAGACACATACAGCAGGACCCAGCAGCTGAGGAAACTCATGGCTCCAGTTACCTAGATTGAGNAGCTCGGGCTCTGCTCCCTTCAGTGACCCAAATGATCTGGAGAACTCAATAAGCCTTTTTCTGCTGGTAGTGAGAACAGCAGGTCTAGTTCTGCCTGATTTGATTGATGATTGATAGATGGAGGAGAGGAGAGGAGAGGAGAGGAGAGGANCAATGTATTTTGGCTATATATTTACACAAAATGAAAATGAAATCTCATCCCGCTTATTGAAGTGGAAGCAAACATACCTGGCATTTTCCTGCCTCAGAAATCCATTCTGCTGAATTCTGAGACCAAACCCAATCTCATCTCTGTGTTTGCATGGCCAGTCTGCCCCTGCTCCACTGACTTCATTGTTGCCAGCGCCCTCACGGGCAAATCTAAGGGAGCAGCTCTTGCTTGTGCAACCAGAAAACCCAATGACTTCCAGTACCCAGCAATGACCAGACCTTCAGATGAAGAGAACTGTCTTGGTAGAGGAGCTAACATAGTGTCCAACTACCTGACAACAGAAAAAAACCTTAGTTTTCCTTTCGGCTAGGATGGCTGGGAAAATACATTTAGGCTAGTCTAGAGATTTTTTCTTTTTAATAAAAAAATGTATTTTTTACTAGCTTCTCTTTTTTTTTTTTTCCTGAAGAAAGTATTTTGTGATCATGTATTGATTTTGGCTGTGTTTTCCCATTCTGTTTTAGTGAATTTTGAGGTGGACTGTCTGGTTAAATCCTTGAGGGAAGGAAACAAAGGGGGAGAAATACAGAAAGACCTGAAAACCCTGACCTTTTCAATCTTCCAAGGGACCCTTTCAATCTGCTTTGACATAATCCTCTGCTGCAAAAACCATCAGAAGTGCTGGGATTTCTTCTAATGGGGAAATTAAAGCAGGTTTCAGAACTTCAAAAGTTATCGTGACACCAAAGTGCATTGCCACCCTCTAGCCATCCCTTGTGCCTTGCCCAGCCAGGTGCTTTAACCTGACCTATAGCTGGCCTTGAGCCTCAACTCACCTCTGCTGGCCACTACTTCTCCTCCTCCTCATGAGCACTTCAGCTTGTGTGTGGCAGGTCTGTCCCAAAGATGCCAGTGAGCACCCCTGGAAGAGGGTTGAAGACAGGAGGATGTAGGGAATGCCTGTGTGGGAAGTAGAGTGTAGCAGGGGAAGAGCCCACCTTTAGGCTCTTGGAGGCAAGACACATACAGCAGGACCCAGCAGCTGAGGAAACTCATGGCTCCAGTTACCTAGATTGAGGCATGGTGAATAAAAGGCACTTTCACTTTGGGCTTTGAGGGTGTGAGGGCGTCTAATGTATCACATGAAGACCTACTTCCTAGGGAAAATAGCCCTGAACAATTTCTCAGGAGCAGCAGTGTTTCAGAAAGGGAGAAAACACGTGCATAGTAAAAAGAAAATAATTACTCCCTCAGCATTGGTATATTTACACAGATTACACACAGATGTGCTTATGTTTGAGGTTGGATACTCTTGGCCTAGGGATACAAGAATCTCCATCTACTGGTGTGTGGGAGCTTCTTTGTATTCCCTGAAGTGTCCTGATATGGCCAAAAATGGTCCTAAATCTGGTATTGTAGTTCCTGTGAGAAAACACCAAAATTCGCACAAGACTCTCTTGTAATTGTTTTGGATTAATCTCAGTCATGTCAGTGATCCTGCTGGCATGATAACTGACCTTTTTCCTATTTCACCTCTACTTCTTGATGCAGGACTGATCCACTTTCAGTCAAAGCTGGTATTTTTATAAACAAATCTGGAAGCAAATTGAGTTTGCATTCAGTCTCTTTGTCTATAATGTAGTTTTCATTGATGCAATAAGTTTGCAGAATTAATTTCTTCTGAGAGTCTTTATTTGTTAACAAGAGCAAGGCTATTCCAGTGAAGCATTTCTACTATAGTATTTTAAATACAAAGATGTTTTAATCTCTCAGATGCTCTCATTAAACTTAGTGGCTTAAAATATGTGACTCTGTCTGGGCCGTTGCAGACATAAAGAATTTATCATCTGTTAAAAAACACTCATATCTTTCCTGAATCCACCCCTGGTTTGCCTGTAGCTCTGGGAAAACCAATTTTTTTTTTCTACAGATGTCTGCACCCTCCTGCATTACCCTGTCACTTCCAGAAAATAGGATTTCTCACCTACAGATGGTAAGGAGAGAGGAGGATAGCCGTGAACATTAGGTTGAAATTACTTGTCAAGTTTGATCAATTCACAGAAAGACAAAAATCCCTTTTGAAAAGGCACAGTTGATTTTTGAAGATTAGTGGTGGTGTCCTCGCAGCTCCTTTGTTCGGGTAAATTATACAAGGGTGCAGTTTATTACCTAAATGAAGGATACATTTGCATGTAGATGTTGCATAAATTATTCAATTCTGTGCTGGACGGTGCAATAAACAACCCCTTTCCTGCACACACGCACACACAAGTACACACACACATTCACCTACCCAGGACTTATGGTACAGGGGGTGGTTCTTTACTTTGTGTTTTCTTTTCCCTTTTATTGCCTTGTAAGTATTATTATTTGACAAAGCACTAGGGAAGGAGTACATGAATCTATTAAAGATAACAAAGCTCCATTGTGACATGAAACTCATGAAAGCAGACAAATAAATCTTTCATAATGTGGAATAGCTGGTCCCTAGCTCTTCAAGGAAAGAAGAAGCAGTTGATCTTGAAATGAACACCAATCTGAATCCTGCTGTTCTTGGGGTGACTTCTTGTTGCAGCAATTTCTCCTCACAATTTAGTCATACCATGATGCATTAATTACCATCTGTGTGCTCTGTTTAATGGGAGCATTAGGAGACAATACCTGTTTTGTTCCCTCCCAGAGAAGCAATTATTCCTATAAATAAGGAAGATGAGTGAGTGTGTGAGATGAGTGTGCCTGTGCCAGAAAACACGGAAAACAGTTCTTGATCTGCTGCATGCTTTTATGGTCCACCAACGTAGGCTGCTAACAGGCAGGTAGTTGGCTCTCTCTGGAAGGGAAAAAAAAGGTATGTTTCGTGATCACTTATCTTCCTGCTCTGATTTTCAGCCTGGTTTCCTTCAGAAGTGTAATTTACACAGGCCTTCATCATTCAATGTCCTTATCATGCCCAAACCATTGGGCAATTTTGCCTGGGTGCACCAGAGCTGGAGATGGCTCAGCCTCACCACCAGCAGCTGCATCCCAGCCTGGATTTGGGTTCTGCTGTGCCCATGCTCCTCACAGACAAGACCAAGGCCTTCCATCTGCCTTGTCTCTCTCCCAGTGATGGCATGTCCATTCCCAACCAAAGTCTGTGTGTGAGCTGAATGGGCATGCCACAAAAGTAAGTGTCCCAGGCTAACCTGCAGCTGTCAGATGGGTTTGGGGTGTAGAGGTGACCAAGCTGAAGACAGGGAGCTCCCAGTGGTGCCTGCAACAGAGGCAACAAATTGGGGAAAAAAGTCAAGTCCTTCTTTGTAAAAAATATCTTGAACCTCCATCTTGGGCTGCGTGGAAATCCACCTGAAGTGTTAAGAAAGCCTGCTCTGACCCACTTTGTTTGCTGATCACGTGTGAGCAGCCTCAGGAAAAATAAAGCAGCTCTTGGTTCTGGTTGTTTTCTTTTTTGTCCATTACAATTCCATTTTCCTAAGATTAAGAAGAAAAAATTGAAGGCCCAAACAGTCTAGTGTTTCTGAACATTTTGCAGCAGCAGAAAGAAAGAAAATGAAACAACCCCTTAAATTATTGCATTTTCAAAAAGAATCATCATCTCATTGTGCAGATGGTGTGTGCCAGGCCCTCATTAGCATCTTGCTCTATTTTTAGCCCCTCTTCTTGCTGCACATGAAATCTGGCTGTATTAAAGGAGTTACCACAATGCCTTCCCCAAACATCATTTTGGTCTACAAAAGGCACTCTGTCCCTTCCTGCCTTGGGTTTTAAGGCACAAATGAATTCTGCAACCCTGTGACTGCTCTGCAACCAGCAGGATATTTGTTCGTGGGTAAACGGAGGAAAATTACCTGTCACATCTCCTTCCTCCATCATCAGCAATTTTTTTGGTGTCTGTTGTGAAGAAAGTTGTTCATCCTGAAAGCAGTGGAGCTCTCCTGTTTAGATTTCAGTGAAAGAAAGGCCAGGATTACTCCGGCAGGCGAGAGAAACCAGGACAGTGAAAATCAAATTCTCTGTTTGCTAAAATGGAGCCCAGTGCTAACCCACAGCCCACGATGCTCCTTTGGTAACCTTTTTTTATTGCCAGCTGGTAAATGAATGGTCTTCCTTGGCAATTTCAGCATATGGGAGTATTGCAAGCACAAGGTACCCTTTGGTCCTAGCCTGTGGTGTTTGGGATAGGTTTCAGTCTGGTTTTCCTGGAGATTTGAGCTCCCAAAAGAGTGGAGGTTGATGTGAGCAGTGTAAGGATTTTATTCCTCGCCTCTCGAAGTGGAATACCTGAAATGGATCCCACCCTCAAAGCGCCCGACCTCCACCCTCCACAAGAGAAACTATAGGTGACCTGAGCAAATGCAGGCATTTATCTTCCACTTGTCTAAAATCAAAGGGGATAACAACTTTGCTTCATGTCCAAGGGGGAAAAGCTGGTTCTTGTAGTCCCTTCAAGTCCACTTCCATTTGCAGATACAGCAGGGACTTTCAAGTGCCTCCACTCTGGATCAGATACAGTTCTCTTTCACTTTTTTTCTGAATTATTTAACACGAGCTTGATGTCCCTCGTAGCAAAGTTCCAGAGGAATGAATGATAATGAGGCAGTAATTTGTATGAGGGACAACAGGTCAGCTGAAGGTATCCTGCTCTGAGAAGAGAGTGGAGGTTGCTTCAATAGACCATGAATATTCATCTTGCATGTCCGGTCAGTTTTGATCACTCAGCTCTTTTCAAGGCAATTCCTATCAAGCTTCACGAATGCCTGAAACAGGTTCTGGCAATAAGAAAGTGAAGGAAAAAAATTGATGTTAAAAGGAATTGACAGACAATAATAGGGTTAGAGATCCTGCCCAAATCTGATCTTGCAAATAACCAACCTGAAATGAAGTAATTAATCTGTGAAGGTCCTTGATAACTTATGTGGTAATGCTAAGGTATACTCCCTGTTAATTGTCCAGAAGAAAAAAACCCAAATAGACAAAAATCAATGCCCAAAGCCTGCAAGAAATGAGGAAGAGATTCATGTTGTTTCCATTTAATGAAATGACAGAAAGATTAGAAAATGCCAAGAGCCCCTTTCTTTGTTGCCCCACAGGACCAGCTTTGGGCTAGACACAGGTCCAAAACTCTGATTCCTACGTGGGTTTTCAAACTCCTGCCACAAAGCGCAGGTGGTGCTGAATCCAGGGCAACTGGGGACAGTCCAAGCAGAGAGTACAGGGACTTCTATTTTGCCTTTGGTGATGGTGACACTTTTCTCTTCAAACCAATTGTGATTGTAGAAGATTAAATGTAGCAAACAAATTGCAAGACAAGTTTTAGCAGGCAGTGCATTTTGGCAATTGTTGTTTTCTTCCTAATATTTCATTTCAACTGTCTCATGACCCACCACCCTTTTCATAAAAGTAGCCCTCCAATGCAAGCAGGTGGTAACAGCTGAGAATGTCAAATAGGATTTGTATGGCACACATTGTGACATGTTTTACAGATACCAAGAGAAAGGTTTATTGCTGCTCTTTCATGTAATACATCATCATAAGGATTTCTATAAGATTATATACACTGGTTCAGATTAAGAAATTCTCTCTGAGGTACCACTGCATGATAAATTAGAGCACTTCACTCAGTGTAACAAGTTAAGTCAAATTCAAGTATTTGGGAGGACAGTGGAATATGAACAAAACCAAGTAAAAATACATGTCAAAATACGTGTGGAGAAAAACACTGAAGCTGATCCGGCCGCTGGCCGCCCGGAGACCAAGCGGGCTACGTGCCAAAGCGTCCAAGTTGGTACAGCTTTGGTCTGGTTGACCAATCTCTGGTCACTGCGTCTGGCTCTTGTGAGCACTGGCAGCCTTCAGGTGGATACTGCTCGTATATAGCAGAGGCAAAGGAGAGAAGGAAGGACTCCAAGTAGCAGCAACACAGGACTTTATTCCCTGACCCTGAGTGGCCGGGAGAACCACGCCCCTGGGGAGCTGAGCTACCAAGAGCCCAGAGCAGCGGTTGCACAGACAGATAAAGGGGGGAGGAGCAGGGCGGTAGAGAGGGAGAAAACCAATAGGGGAATGACGAGGGATGACAGCTAACCAATAACACGGTTTCAGGGGAGGGTACAATTCAAATGAACCAATGAGGGGACTAACTGACAAGAACTTTCTAGCAAGTATTAACATATTCATAAGGAATTAATGAATAAACATAGGGATTACACAATATGGGATGAGTGGGAGAAAACCAATGGGAAAGCTCAGGAGGCGGGAGCAACAGGGATAAACCAATAACATATCAAAAGACTTATGGATGAACATGGAGACTGCCAGAATAGGGGGCGGTGACCCAGCCTGGAATGGCATCTCAGTGGGGGTGCAGCCTACACGCTTGTCTCCTCCTCAGACCCGCCCTCAGACCTACTGTCGAGGGCAGGGAAATCCACCCACTGAATGCCCTCAAACACTTTCAGCCTGAAATCTTCAGGCTGGACCACTGCAACAAAACAGTGCTTAGGATTTGTACAGTAAACAATCTATTCCTATGTTACTTTCCTTACTTAGATTCAAATCTGGCATACCTCACCTGAGTTCAAGCAGGTTATTTGTGCTTGTCTTCAAGTCTGTGCTAGACCAATGGCATCCTGGCCTGTATCAGCAATAGTGTGGCCAGCAGGGCCAGGGCACTGATTGTTCATCTGCTCTTGGCACTGGTGAGGCCACACCTCAAATCCTGTGTTCACTTCTGGGCCCCTCACTGTAAGAAGGACTCTGAGGTGCTGGAGCATGTCCAGACAAGGGCAATGGAGCTGGGGAAGGGTTTGGAGCACAAGTCCTGTCAGGAGTGGCTGAGAGAGCTGGGGTTGTTCAGCCTGGAGAAAAGGAGGCCCAGGGGTGAGCTTATCACTTCCACTGCTGCCTAAAAGGAGGTTTAGCCAGGTGGGGGTTGGTCTCTTCTCTCTGGAAACCAGTGACAGGATTAGAGGACAAAGCCTCAAGCTGCCCCAGGGGAAGTTCAGGTTGGATATCGAGAAGAATTTCTGCATGGAAAGGGTGGTAAAGCATTGGAACAGACTGCCCATTGGAAGTGATTGAGTCCCCATCCCTGGAGGTATTTAAAGGGTCTGTAGATGTGGCACTTAGGGACATGGTGTAGTGGTGGCCTTGGCAGTGCTGGGTAATGGTAAGACTCAATGATCTTAGAGGTCTTTTCCAAATGAAACAATTCTATGGTTCTCTAAGGATCAGCTTTGCACTGTTTATCCAAAAAAAAGAACAGTTTCAATTTCTCAAAGGATTAATCTTCTTGACATAACAGCACAGTGATACTGCTTGAATTGTGAATGAAGAAATGGGCTTTTACAATTCTGTCATTGATGCTCACAGAGGGACACACCTCAGTGTCTCAGAGGGTAATCTGAGCATTTGGATTAAGTGACCTGTACTGTCATTAATCATGCAGTAGTCATCTTCCAGGAAACCCTCTCCTCCATAGCCCTCTGCCGAGTTCCAGGAGTGCTCACCTTGCCAGCCCAGCTCCAAGCACTCCTTAGTGCACTCCTTGATGCCGCTTTCTAACTCACTGAAACTGGAAGGATGGCTTTCAGTCTCATGCTGGTTTTCTGACTGCTGCGCGATTTGCGATGCCTCGCGCTAGTTTGCCTTAGGGTTAAATGTGTCTGTCCTGGGAAATGACACTGTGTTATGACATGTGGCATCTAACACAAGGCTGAAGAGAAACCCAGGATCCTCTAACCCTCTGGGGATATGAATACTTGTGCAATTATGTTGACATAATACAGAGGTGGTTTGGGTTCACTCTTTCAGCTGGAAAACGTTCATTTTAAAGGAATTAAAGAGAGGGCTTTTAAATATTGGAAGGGGGTGAGATTGCTGCCTGTGGAGGAATAAGGATAGTTGTGTGGAGTGTTTGGGCTGGGGGCAAGGCTGCTTGCCAGGGAAGAAACTTGGGGGTGGGGTAATGAGAGGACAGCCAGCTCTTCTCATGAGTGGTGACCCCATACCCCATGACACTGAGCTGGAGCTGCGGCCTGAAGACTGTGGTCCGAGGGGCTGAGGATCATGCTCGGGATCATGCATCTCCATGAGCACAATCAAAATCTCTCCTAGACAAAGTGATCTGAATATGGTTATCACCACTGGATGAGAAGAAAACAGAAAGCCATAGGTATTTTGGTGATAATGAAGATGCTTCCCAGCATCACCACTGTTATTTCTTCCTTTCCCTAGAGGACCTGAGGCCAAAAACCTTTGAAGCTCTCCTGATCACAGCTGCACATGGGAGCTAGCCAAAAGCAGTCTCTAGCTATGGAGCTCTTTTCTGACACACTCCCACCTGAGTACAAATAAGTCCCCAGTTCAGTTCGATTACTGCTTCTCTGATCAAAGACAACTCCCATCGAGTCTTTTAACATGCAATTATACTTTGAAAGGTCACTCTGGGAAAACTGTGCCATGAGGCTCCATGTTTATTGACTCCCTTCCCTGAGCAATTTTCTCAGTTTACATGTAATGAATAAGAGCTGTTCTTGGCTGCTGCCCAATCTGACTGGTCTAAAAGCCAAGCTCTGTTAGCCTTCTGCCGGGGCATTATCACCAAAACTAATGGTTGCTCCAGAAAAACCTCTGGATCTAGGAGTGTCTTTTTCCTGTCACCTTTGCATTTGGACACATTACCATAATTCCCATTTACCATTGTCAGTATCAGCATTCTCCATTCTTGTTTTGAGCTGCTGCTGAAGTCTACTAATCCTTGTACCTAAATTAAATTTTGGTATCATTTGTCCCACTGTCAATTTTCACTTGCATATTAGCTTCTAACTTAACTGTGATGGTTCAGATCTGTCTCTAGCACTGGTTGTTGTGTCTGCTCAAGGCAAACAGGAGAGGAGAATGGGGTTTGTTTTGTTAGGCAAAATATCGGCCTTGTAGGTGGGTGCAATCTGTAGGGTTAATTTATCTCCAGGATGGGCAGCTGACCCACCATGGCTGAGTAAGTGTCTTAACCTGGCAAAGCAGTGAGGCTATCATGGCAGGATGGCTTCTGATGCTTCTGCTGGCTTGTGCTGTAGTCAGATCACAGACCTCACAGCAGGCGCGGTGTGAACGTAACTGCTTCACAGGTCTGGGGCTGGGAAGGAACATTCTGATCTCATGGCCAGATGGTGCAGAGGGGGTTTCTGCAACAAGCCCGCACCTAGGGGAGTATCATTAAGTGTGGCAAAGAGCTATGCTGTGCCTATAGAGGAAAGCAGTCATGTCACCGAGGAACTGAGTGCCTAGAGTGTGGCCCATCTCCCCTGCCAGCCTTTGAGGCCAAATGGGAAGTGCAACCACCACTGCATATGGAAACTTCGTAAGTCATGGCAGGGCTTTCACTTAGGTTGCAATCTGAGTGAAGATGAGTGTGTTTTGCAGAAATAAATCCTCTGATATGTGGAAATGTGATGTTATGGCTCGTATACAAAGATTTCTCTGTATTTGAGTCTGTGCTCTTCAGTGTTTCTCTCTGTGCACAGCCAAGGGCCCTCCAGAATGAACATCCCTGTGGTGCTTCATTGCAGGCCTCAGTGCCTGGAGCTCTCCATGGCTGAGAGAAGAGCAATCAGGATGCCTGGGTGAGGTGTGATCCAGCACAGACAGTATGATTATGTGCTTTCCCTCAGTACACTAAGGACATATCTCACGCAGAAATACTTTTTCAACATGACTTCTCAGTGTATACACAACCACCAGCATACGTCAGTCCTGCCTAATAGGCTGTAAGGCTGATGAGTTTGCCATAATCCACAGCCTGGCCGTCAGCGTCAGCCAGTGTAGACGTACATTGCTGGAGGGCCCAGGTTTAATCTTCACTGGTTTTCAGTGTGGGAGTTTATCACACACAGTCACCATACAATTGCAACAACGATTTACAGTCTGCCAGGAATCCAGCCAGTCCTCCTCAGACCTGGGGCTATTCCTGTCTTCTGCCAATCCAGCAGAAGGGTTGCGTGGAAGCTTATCCAGAGGAAGCTTGATAAATCTCCTTAGCAGCTCTCACGCTGGTCACACCATCCGGTGGATATTTATACTCTTTTTTTTTGCAGTCCTGATGAAGTGTTTCGTTGTGAAAACTCTGAAAGTGACAGAGCAGTAGCTGTGACATGCCAAAGTTCAACCCTCTCTGCCTACTGGAATTCCTTTTCCAAGGACACATGCCACAAGAAACGGTGGCCCAGAGGCAACAGCAATATATTTGTGTTTCACTCAGGACTCTTGTAGCTGATTTTTTTTTCATTCAGCTTTGAGTAATCAGGGTCGCCCTGAGACTGTCACTCTTCTGGCTATCTCCTTCCACGTCTCAATTAGGCAAAAACACAGGCCTCTCCTGAAGCTCACTTTAAGTAGTGAGCCTTTTCAGTATCAGCTGCTACTTTTAAAGATGTTATCAGCCCTCACCGTGTTACTATTTTATGTTAGTATACTATACAATTATTCCTGTTACAATTATGTTACTGTCCGCAGAGATCTCTCTCTGGATCAGAACTGTACTGTGGAAGTTGCAGTAGCACCTAGCCATGTTTTATAGTCTATTGTCATTGTCAGAAGCCAGAGAGGAACCTGTATCCTGAAACACGAAAATCTGATGCAGATAAGGACGGGCCTAATGTTTGTGATGTGCCAGATCCTGTTTTAATTCTCAAAGCTAAGGGAGGAACTCACACTGATTTTGGCTGCTGTTAAACTGAACCACTCTAGAATGGTAGCATCCAGTTTTGTGGCCAAGCCATTTGCCACAGTTTGTTAGGAAAGACCCAGACTGATCCCTGTGGGTGTATCTAGTGGCCCTGCTGTGAAAGGCAGAGGCAAAGACGTAAGGTTTGCTGCATCCCTTCCATGCACTCACGCCGAGGAGCCTTGCTGTCTCGTACCGTGAAACCATCTCAGCATAGAAGTCAATATTCGTAGATATTTAGAGAACAGTCTCAGAGTCATCCAAGGCTTCAAGCCAGCTGCTTGACAGCCGTTATCTTCAGGGGTTGAAGCAGAGATTGTAACATGAAGAAAATCTCTACATAGGCAGTGCTTGCCAGTCTGGATTCACCTTGAACGGGTGGGAGATGTAGTGCTTTCCCCCAGAGTCTGCTCTCCAGGCAGTCTGGTCTGAAAGCAAAGATCCTTTCCAGACTTGTTTTGTGCATGACAGTGTTTGTTTTACTTTTTTAAGTGGTCTCGTTTAGCGGAGAAACAAAGAATATCTGAGTTTTTCTTGAACTCAAGCCAATAGGACCTGGCTGGCAGTGAAATATCTCTTGCTATGCAGACATCCAGTCTCAGCAATAAGAAAAGTACTTTTAAGATCACCTGGAAACTCTGCCCTAAATCTCATGTTTACATTTCAATAAGTTTATTTCTTTGTCTAAAAGCTCTGATTTTTCAGTCTGTACTGCATGGATGTTGAAGCACTTCATCACTGTTGCTATGAAAGTTCAAAGCCATTTATCTTCAATAAGGTTACTTGATGCAATTTCTAACAGCAAGAACCTCTCTGTCCTGGAGCTTTCTACAAGATTAAGTGATGTATTCAGATAGGCAATATCTCAGGAGGATTTCCCTACCTGGAAGACAAAGCTCATTCTGGTTGAAGGACAGCAGGCTTTGCAATTGGTGTTTCCCATTTGCCTTCCACTATGGTTTGTAAGTCTCTTTCTTGGAGCCTGGCATCCTTTTGTGTAAGTACCGTGAGAAGAGCCATCTTTGCAGTGAAAGTTAGTTCTCATCCTTCCCCTGAAAATGATCACTGCCTGCTAATCCTTCACATGTATTTTCTGGAGTGGCAGAGCCCAAAGGGAGGTATGAAAACTTTGCTTTAGTCTATTGCCTGTGTGGAGAGAGGAAGAATGAGTGCTTGTAGTCCTAGCCAGTGGTATGAGGTAGAGGTTCAACAGGATGTTCTGCCAAAGACTTCTTGTGTGGTTTTCAGCAAGTACTTTCCTGTCCTGGTGGGAGCTATGCAGGTGAAAGACAGCAGAACTGTTGGGTGTCAGGACTTGAAGGAATCATTAGCAGCTCCAGGTAGCTGGGTACCCACCAAAGCCAAAGGAGCCATCAGGCAGGACTGGGGCTGGGTGTTTGCACTCACGATGCAGCATCATTGTGCAGGACCATTCACATGCAGACCCAGCTGATCTGATCACCTGCACTGCTCCAGAGACAAGGTTCCCAGGAGAGGAGAGACCCTGCAGCTGGGTGGAAGGTGCTGATGTGAAGACAAACGTCTCTACACAGAGCCTTAACTCCCACTGTTTGCTACACCAGGAGGTCTGACCATTTTCCTGGGAGCCCCCAGTATGACCGCACTCTGAGGGGTTTCTGTTGAGTAGTTTCTGTCTGGAGGATGAGCTGTGCCCTGAGCTCCATGTGCACGCCTCTGGAGCCTGCAAGTGCTGCCCTGTGCTACCCTGCTGTGAAACCCTCTCCGTTTCTACAGGCTCATCTCTGCAGAAGATGAATCATATTTCTGTGTGAGGAGTTCTGGTGATGACACATGGCAATCTTTGTTTTCCGCCCTTCACTCTGATGGTGTGAGCAAGCAGAGCTCATTGGACTAAAAAAAAATTAAAAACTTATGCTTGTGTCCGAACAGTTCAAAATCTGCAGCTCTTCCATATGAGAAGATGTTTCTGATTCAATTGCAGAAAAAACACATCTGAGTCTGTTCTGACAGACTCTTCTCCAATCAAAGTGTTTTTCAGGTGTGTGTTGGGTTAGAAAAACACATAAATCACCTATGCTACAGTGCTGTCAATTGGATTTAGTTCCTCTAATGCACAAAAGAGAGCCATGCAGTAGCACCCAGCAATTTATTGTAAGTGATTCATTTTGCTACAACCCAAGTTTGTCCAGAATCTATCACCCCTTGTTCCTTCAGTAGTTTACTGCCCTGTGTTCACAAGGGTAGTATGAAACAGAGACTGTGATATCAAGTCCAGTGAGAAGAGGACTACTGCCCTACTTCTCAACAAGCCCTAGAGCCAGCACTGGCACAGCAAGATCCTTTGTCATCTTCAAGATGATGAGGCTCAGGATGCTTCAGCTGATTTATAAGGAGTCATGGATATATGATGTGAGCTTAATTCATAATGGGATTGAGCTGAAAGCACTAATGCTGTTTTACTGCAGACCTGACATTAACATTCACACAGTGTCTGATGGATAGTGCAGAAGAACCAAAGCAGGTTTTCTAGCGGGTCTGGTAGCAATCCCTCTGTCTCAGCCTGATGAAATTATTGCTGCCATTTACTAAACTAAGCACAAGAAAATCCATCTGTGAACAGACATATATAAAAATCCTAAAAATAAAACCCCAAACCCAAAGCCAGTATTTTGTCTATGTAAGAAAACCAAAAAACAACTGAAATCCCACCAAAACAAAGATGGAACACCTCTCTCAGGTAGGTAGGAAAACAGAATTTTGCAACACCTCATTTTCTCCTTCACCACATGAAGGGTACTTCCTTACTTCAAAGAGATGTAAAGCTGTGTTTTCACAGGAAGGCAGGAATTCAGATTTAATACATTATAAAGATGCAAAATATTAGAGTACAAAGTTAGTTTTAGATGCCCTGATTTCAGATCAGATTTAGGAAGCCCAGTTTCATCTGCTTTTCAACAATAAGCAGAGCTGTAAAAAGTGTTATACCATGAGCACTGCAAGAATACATACAAACTGAATTTCATTGTTGATCCTACTTGCCAGTATTTTAGGATTTATGTCCTACCATGCAGAATATTTGCTTCACCTTTGCTTTATGGCAGCATAAGGTTGCTCACAGGCTTTGAATTATGACAGAATTAGAATGTCTTCTATGGTAGAAAGTCCTTAAATAGACCTTAAAACATTTGCATTTCATGTTGAGATGCTTATGAAAGCTGGATTTAGGCAACCATATCTCATTTCTCCCCAAAATATGTCTTCCTTTTCTTTACTGGGAGTCTTAGTGGACAGATTTTCATCAGTACTCCAATGTATCTGGACCTCTGAAATCTCTGCCAGAGCTGGGTCTTTGCAGATGTGGAGAAAGCTGATAAAGGAGGTTACCTGGTTGGCTTCAGAAAGCAGTGAGAACAACTTAAACGATGGCATCCAGCAGGCACAAATGTGAGAAGGCAAGAAGTGCCTGGGCTCTGCAAGTCGAAGGGTGAAACCACAGTTAAGAGCTTGAGAATGGGCTGAGAAAGGCAGCTATCAGATGAGGGGAGAAGCCGGAAAGGAAATGGAAAAGCTGAACTGTTGGTGTGGTCGCAAGAAAGCTCTGGGAGAAGAACACGTGGAATGTGAGGAAGGTTATGCTGGGGAGGTCACATTTCCACTATGCCTCCTTCAAAACCAGGGTGATGGCAAGGGATGGAGATACCCATTCCAGAGAGCTGGCACTGTCACACTTACCCTGCCAGAAATACACTGGTCCTTTGGCAAGGACCATGCCCCAAAATACCTACATTTCAGTAGATACTCCAAGAAAAAAAGGTGCCAACTAACAAGAAGTAGATAGACTGAAAAAATGAATAACTAAGGAATATACCTCCCCCTAGAACTTGTGGTCAGTACAAAAGCACCATTACATTTGGTCTCTAGCCCAGTGTATGAAGAGCTCAGGAAGTTTAAGCTAGAGGAACCAGTTTTACTGAGGTTTTATTGCTTTTGCTTTGTTTTAATCCAGCAGCAGAATAATTGTTAGAGGAGCTGGAGAAGCCAGTTTCAGTCCACAAAAACACCAATGATTTATTTATTGCTATCATTTAGGGAAAGGGTAGCATTTGCTGGTCCTGAATATTTAACATCACAGGGAAAAGCCAGCCGCTCTGAAGCCTGAAAACCACTCAGTGAGGTGCTGAAAATCAGTATGCCACCCTCGGCCCCCTAAATTCAGAGCTGGGAGAGTTAGGAAGCTATGCTCCAGTGCATTCTTACAGGAAGTGAGTCTTCCTCAGACCTCAGCTTCTGTGGTCATGAGCAGCCTGTTGAAGAGACCCTCACCCTTCTCTGACCTGCTATGAAGGTCCAGGTAAGGAGGCAAGGTGCACCTATGCCTCAGAAGACATTTACCTGCATGGCATTCATCTCAGGAAAACTGCAATTCATTTTACTTCATGCATTATTTATAATTATTCTCAGGAGAGCAACGGGTGGGAGAGATCAGCATCAGTGTTTTTGCCTACCCAAAGCTAGAGTGAGATGCATTTTGAAACACTGAAGGACTGTTTTTATCTTGTTCCCCCCACCGCCCCCACATCCTTGGTTTTCCAAAGGACTCAAGCTATCAGCCTCAGTCTCTCTTGCTACTAACTGACCCAACCCACCAGATGTTTCTTGAAAAAGCATTCAGAAGCAGCCAGACCGCAGCCACACACAGGCAGAAGGGAAAACAGGAAAAGACGGTTTCCCATGCTTCTCATGTGTCACACTATCTGTTGAGCCCCCTCCTTTAACACGTCACCTACTGCAGTGGGATTTCACCGCTGCTGTTGGCTGTGCAGGAAACAGGCCTGATGGCAGATGGGAATGAGTGACAGGAGATGGCCAGCACCTGCCTCCAACTCTTCCCCAAGGAGCCATCCAAAGGAGAAGCTCTTAGAGAAGCCTGTGTTTTTTGTGACCATTGCTGTTTGTGAAACACCCTGAGGAGAAGAAAGTGACAGTCATCCCTCACCCTTCCCCTGCAAGACATATGGAAGGGAAAAAACATTGAGGGTTTTTGTTAAAGGAGTGCATTTCAAATCTCATAGCCAATTTGCAAACAGATATTCTGTCTATATTGCTTTAAATCAATGTTTAGCAGCACAAACTGAGGGTCTAACTGGCACAGAATTCAATAGCAAGATCAGTACGCAGCTTAGAACCCTTCTTATACTTCATTATCTGAAAATCTCTTTTTGAATGCTTAAGGAAATAGCAGCTAAAATGATGAGTGCCCCAATGGCTGGGTATGGTCTATCCTATGGCTAGACCGCTTAGCAACATCTCCCTGCTGTTTATGATACAAGAGTGAGATTTAACCATGCTCACAGTAACCACCCACTAGCTGTCATTCCTGATTTAATGCAGGATGAGGCTTCCCAGCCCTCTGCTCAGCAGAAGGGGTGACTTTTTCTTCTAAGCTTTCACTGTTTGGGTGGTGAAGTTGTTTCCTCAGAAGCTGAAGGGAGCTCTGAAACTGCCAGCTCCCACAGGGCTTGGTTTTGCCCACAGTATAAAAGTCACTATCACTAATATGGAAACCTGGGTGCTCTTGGCCCTTAGTGGAACACTTGACCTTTCATCAGGCACAGGGTCCTCCTGCCCATTAGGCTGGACACGAAGGAAACATATTTGCATAGCATGGTCAGACCAAAGGTTTCTGTGAGTCACCCTGGGGGCAGTTTTCATTAACAAGTGTCGTTTCCAGTGCTGCTGGAGGTCGACAATAAATTGATTAGCCTCTTTAAAATTTCTCATAAAATTGTATTAGCAAAACGGTAAATACATGACACGGGGACCGTAACCATGGGTTGTTTACATAATGCCCACTGTGGACGAGTACTAAATACCATAAAAGACCTGAGACCCCCCCCAAAAAGTCCGTGAGTTCTGGCTCTCAGAAGGCAGCTAGAGCACCATTGTTGTTGCTGTTGTCCCTCCTTCTCTTCCTCCTCCCCCTCATATTTCAGCTTCGGAGCTGTGAACTTTGCTGGTGGTTATTGCAATTCCTATTGCTAGGCTTCCGTTGTCAGAAAAGAGTTGAGCCAGGGAAGTGTTCAGCACAAGGCAATCCCCGTCTGAAATGACAGAGTCAACACACTCCAGTATCGACCTGGGGGTCGCCTCCCACTTGAGGCGCCTCTGGTTCCTGTTGAGCTCCAGCCGGTAGGTGAAGTTGTCAGCTTGGGTGGGCGTGCCAATCAGCATCATCGTGGCGAAGAACTGGGGGTGGCCCTCATACTTCTCCTGCTTCCTGAGGACCAGCAAAAACTGGTGGCCAAGGCAGGAGTGCATGATGATCCAGTCCGTGGGTGCGGGCAGGTGCATGTCCGTGGCCAGGAAGACAATCTCTGCGCCCTGAAGGATGTTGATGCGGTGAGTCTGCCTCAAGTGGGACACCACCACCTCCAGGTGCCCTTCCCATGGGCAGGAGAAGAGTGGGCACGTGCAGGGAACCAGCTGGGGGTCGTGCACCGCTTCGTGGTGATGGCAGGGAGGAAGGATGCCTTGCTCCGTGGACGTCTGCGCAGCTGCACAGCGGGTCGGTGCATACTACGGGAAGAGAGAAATCATGAGTGAAAGCAAGTGGACCAGAAACCAGTGCAGATACGCAAGGTGCAGACCTCACAGACATCAGTCATCCATACTGCAGCATCAGTGGGAATGCAGGGAGCTCAGCACTCCAGGGATCAGAGGCAGTCCTGACCTGGATCTGCACAGCAACTGGAGACGGCAGTTGCCTTGTTCTCCAGGAGAAGAGACAAACTGTTGGTGTCGTGATAAGTCGCTTCAAATGAAAATGACATATGTGTTTAAAGAGCAATTTCATTAGTTCAGGGGGAAAAATCTGATTAAAAGGGAAAAACAACCCAACAAAGCAAGGACAGCATGGGGCATTTTATATAGTTAAGACTCTTGCTGCTCAGAACAAGGGAATGAAATATGTATGGCATTATTATTCTTTAATGAAACATATGGGCAAACACAGGCTTTTTCCCTGAAACAATAGGCTTTATTACATCCATAATTTGTGAAATAAATGTCAGTTTTTATTGTATATGATACTGTCACTATTTTTTTTGGCCAATGTATTTGTGCCTAATTGATGCCCTTACCACCATCAATTTTAAATTACTCTCAAAGGTGATTGGATGGCAAATTTAGAGCATTTTTATACTAAATTAAATTTGGATTAAGGTAGGGCAGCTCGCTAAATAGGCAGCAGCTCTTGCAGAAGAATTCCACGTGAGGACTAAAAAGCAAACTGCTCTGCCTCTCTCAGGTGGATGTTGTTGAAGGGAAATAAGTCTTACTCAGGCAAAAGTGTATTCACATGTAATGTTATTCAGGAAGAGTAATGTCTCTCCACAGTAACTGTGTGCACAGACAAACCCTAAGGCACAGGCATGCTGGTCATGATTCATCTTACCCAATTTTAAGCATTTACTTCACTCACCCAAGACGGAAACCTGGTTACCTGGGACTGCCTCTGCAGCCTGTAGAGTGAGGCAGCCCTTAGAGTGCAGGATTCAGATCTTAGCTGGAGTAGTTCACCTTCCAAAAGTGATGCCAGCTGATGCCAGAGAGACTGAGATCCAGTCTGCCTAATTGTGCCTAGATTTTAGCCATTTAAACATTTTTTCTCTCTGAACTCCTAAGAGTATATTTCTTATATCCAGTAATAGGCATACGTACATATATATGTACATTTTGCTTTAACATATGTCCTAGGAAGACTAATGTAATTCCCTAAATATCACCCCACATCCCCTCATTTTAATATATGTACCCAAAATGACATGAACTACATTATAGTTCTAACATTTAACAGTTGTTCTCCTGCATGCCACATCCAAGTCATAGCGGATTTGGGATTTTTGACCAGAGATTTTTTATCCAGGGGCAAGCATAATCCCATGTAATGGGTGGTAGATTTGCTGCAAAGCGTACGTTGTCTCGTCTCCTTATGGATACCATGAAAACTTTCATTACAGCCTTGCTGTCAGCAGTTTTTCCCACCAGAACTTGTACATTTCTTTACAGGATGTTTTGGAAGGCAATCTCTTGGGTAAACTGTCCTAACTCTCAGATGACCAGGGCTTCCTTGCCAACCAGGATGACAATTCCATCCATTCTCATTGTGTCAGTAGCTGGCAAAGGATGTGATGGATAGAGCAGAGTTCTGATTGCTGTTGCTGTGAAATTCATGGCTCCTCCCAAGGCACTGGATGTCAAAGGGAGTTGTTTCTTCTTCCTCTGGCATTTGATATGAAGAATAACTGGCAAGTTAACCCTTACTATTGAAACTGACAGCTTTTTATTTTGACAATTTTTACCTCAGTAGTACTATTCTACTTTTCCCTTCCTCATATTTTATTTGTTTTGCTGTATAACATTCAAGAATATAAACATTCCAAGAAGATAATGAAAATGAGGACAGATAAATGGCTATCACTGTCTGGGAAATAAAACAGGCCATTATAAACTAATCAAGGTTTGTGGCTTTAGCTGCCTGCTTATCGCAGTGGGATTACTGGTTCACACTTAATTCTACATTAATTTTTGCATCCCATTAGGATGAAAGTTATGGTTAATTTAGACTCTTTTTGGTGAAGGAGGTTACTGCAATGGCAGATTGTAAAAGCCTTTTAAAAAAAAATCCCTGAAATGCTAATTGCCTCATAAAATGAATTTTAATCTCCCAATCTAATACAGTGGGTGTGAGCAATTACCTTCTCTCACCAAACTGTTAATGCAACATTAGTGATTATACTAATTAAAACTAATGAACTCATACTCACATGCTGATAAACCTCTCAACCACTCGACAAGTTCCAGCCTTCTATCAGTTTTATTTAACTCCCCTTTTGGAAGATGAATCTTAAATTAACCTCTTGACTAACACTCAAAATTAGGTTCTGAAATTTGAAGCTTTATAGACTGTGTATAATTCTTCTCCAAAGATTACCAGAGCCAGAGAAACCATTTCCACTGAGGATGTAATTGAATTTAGAAATGCATTCTCCTAATTTGAGAAGCATGGAGAGCAATGGTAGCTCATCCATCTAAACTGCATCCAAGGTAAGAAAATATGAATATCTTCAAAAATCATTTTATGACAAACATGTTTCTATGGCTCAGAAACTGGAAAAGTAAATTACAATGAGCAACTTATGCAATATATCTTTCTTCTTTCCTAAACTTGTGAATTTGTGTGTGTGTGCACGCATAATTGTGAATTTCCTTTCACAACTCACATTTCTGAAATATTTCCATGAATTACTTCAACAAAGGATTTCTGGTCTAACTTTGTTCAGTTCAGGTTTATTGAAAATTCTAGAAACCCAGCACAAACCACAAGATCTATTTTTATTCTTTGACTTGGTAAGAACCATCTTCAAATTCTGGCTTCTGAATTGTTCAACATTCCTGTTTCAAAATTCTAAACTTGTAGTATTTTGAAAGAAATGTTTAATAATTCCCTGTCACTTAAAAAAAAAAGTCTCAGAGAAAAATATTATTTTACATTGACTTTTGAGGTATGGGTGTAGCTATCGGGGTGTTTGTGCTCTTCTTGGTCATTCATGGAGCTGTGAATTGAAATGATAAAATTGAAATGCAAAATGGGCAAAAAAATGGTCACCTTGAGTGTATTTAAATGCTTGTATAAATATTTATGGACAGTTTTTCCATGTTTGATCTGCTCCAGTGTTTACTTTCTGCCATTTATTGCCTGATTACCTAATAAAATTAGGTTTATTATATTGTTGTGTCGGTCCAGTATTATTCTCAATTATCTTTTAGCCTGTTGGTCAATTTCAATCAAATTAGACTGTCGGATGGAATTCTCGAATGCTTTGATTTTCAACCATTTCTGAGAGCAGAGGCACCAGGGTAGAGCAGTATGACCCGTTCATGTCTCCAGGGAGGAACAGCTTGCCATGTGGGCAGTTTTACATTGACAGATAGGAAAGAACCTAAACAATGGCAGTTTGATCCCACATGGATTATAGACACCAGAGAACCCACATGAGACAGTGTCTTTATGAATAGGAGAAAAGGATTCAGCCAGAGTGCTCCTCATTAGACACAACATAATCCCTCCACGAGGCACCAAACCGCAGGAAACCAGGCTCTGCTGCTCATAGAAAAAATTCTTTTTAATGATGCAGCTTATTACAGAGCAGTTCTTTTTAAGAACAAGTAATTTGGCAAAGAGCAATTTATACACACGCGGTGCTTTTCTTATGGAAAAAGCCCCCCAGCCAAACCATGACTAGATTTGGACTGGGACACAGGTTTTCTGCTAAAAATGCCGCAAATTGCTTTAGATGTGACACATTTGTTCTACCTTTGATGTCTGAGGAGTAGGTCCCTAACTCTGAAGACTATCAGCTCCTTTTGCAGCCCATGCAGAGCCCTGGAGCGCAATTCACTTGATTCCAAGAGGTGCTGAAAAAACACCCCCTGGACATCCTCTCTAAATGCAGACAGGATCAAACCCATCCTCAGCACAGACCCACAGAGGTTTTACTGGTTTCTAGACAAGAAACAGAAGGACAACCCTATTTTAGCCAGGAAAGAGCTGTACCACTGTGGGCTCCTCCTGCTGCGCCAGAGGCAGCACAGCCCACAGAGAGAGAAATGGATTCCTGTTCACATGAGAGTGTGAATCCATGGCTTCCTACCATCATTTCAACTCCGGTGATGTGATAGAAAATTCAGGGAAAGGATAAAGGGTAGATCCAAGAGTTAAAGATCTCCAAGAGGTAGAGAATACACAAACGCAAAACTCAGTCTGCAGCTGCAAAGCTGAGGCACCTACCCCGGAGAAAGGGCTTTGCTATTGCTCCTCATGCTCTGTGGGACCTTTTGTGTTTGAACTAGTAAAGTCCTTAGATCAGCTATGGTGAAAATAGTGAAAACAGAGCCAGCAACCCACACTGCACCTCTGCTGGCTGAGCTTACGGCCCTGTAGGGTGCAGGCACTGGATGTGCCAGCGTCCCTCAAGCCCTGCTTCTCTGCTGCACATTGGCACAGCTTCAGAAGGCAGAGCAAATGCAGCTGCTGCCCTGAGCAGCCCAATGCACTGCCACTGAAGTTCTGACTTTAAAATGGTGAACTTTTCCAAAATAAACAGCGCAGAGTGAGGGAGGGTTACAAGCAGTCCTCCCATCCCATGGGAGAGGGCCTAGACACTGATGACCTGCAGTATAAGGAGGGTGAGTAGCACCACCACATTGTAAATAAATAAACATTGCTCAGGTCTTCGGAGTAGAGGTTAAAGTGTCACCTTTCAGCAATTTCCAGTGCTCCTCAGTGTTGTACTGGAAACCTGGATGCCTCATTCGTACTTTTACTTACTATAATGCACATAATATGCAAAAATCAGCCTTTTGCATCCCTGTGAACAGTGCCAGTGCGTGCTGAGAACATCCTAAGGAAGGAGGACAGGGACTGGTCCACTGCCCAGTAAATAAGAGTTTCTGACAGGAAAGCAGGTGCTGCAAATAATCATCCTTTTCCAGACACTTCACACCCATGCAAATGCATTTTCTCCAGAGGTGATACACACTCATTAATTCACCCATTCACTGGGCTCCTTGCTTGGGGCAGTCAGTGGTGTGGTCTGAAGGCCATCACATTTGGGCTTCCAAGCAGGACCACATAAAAATCTTCAAAGGTGAAAATGAAGCCAGTGGACATGCCAGCCAGCCCAAACCACAAGACAGTGCTACCTCTCTACCCCAGTCCAACCTTAGCACACCCTGAGACACTGCAAAGTAATCCTTCTCCCAACAGGAAATTACTCCTTCCATGTATCCTAACTCTTTCCTCTTCATCCAGAGCTTTCTTGGTTGGATTATGGGAGGTAAAATGGCAGTATTATTTCTCACTTTAGAGTCAAAGGATTTAGGCATGGAGAGATTAAGTGTACTGACCATATTTTGTTGTCCATCTTGTATCATCCAACCCCTCATTTTCTATAGTAGAATTTCCTCCTGGAGCACTTGATATTTTCAAAATCCAGCCTCCATTAACCTTGGCTGAAGCTGAAAGTGGTTAGATTACCTGCAAATCCGGTCTGAGGCTTGGCAAGATGGGCTTCCTCACAGCTACAGGAACTCCTTAATAACGTGCCATTATTTACCTCATCTCCTCCACCACCCTGCCTGTGACAAGGAACAACATGAGACGCAGTCACCCCATAGGTAGGTAAGCAACTGGAAATGAGCCGTGAGAACTTAGTGGATTTTTGACCTAAAGATTTCCACAGACAAGGAAGGACCCCAGCCTGTAGCTGTGAGATTGCTTGGAGTGAGGAACTTCCAGGGTTTACAGCAACTTTCAGCAACTGTGGCAACTTTTAGGGTTTCTGCTGAAACAAATTGGCATTTTCTTTGCCAGTGAAATGTGCCATTTATTCGGTTTTCTTACTGTCTTCCTCCTCTGTCTTGGCTTCTCAGGGACTGACTGCTTTTTCTCATCTGTATAGAAACTGCCTCCAATAATTTTCTAATCCTCAGCTTCTTTCTGCTTCACAAAAGCTTTGCCACCCACTAACACCCACCTCCACATTACTTACACCCACCTCACAGGGACAGGAGCTCAGAAGAACTATAAAGGTGACATGAAGAAAGTAGTGAGTCTTTTAATCCTGGTCTTCATTTAATTTATCTTCTGCTCTTTTTTAATATGCTAATGAGATTTTTTTAAATCTTTCAGATGAAAGAAAAGAGAGGAAGAAAAAAACCCAACCCCCTCAACCTATTTTGTCAAAAGCTGTACTTTCATATCTGAAATTAAGAAATCCAAGCCAGGGCTCATGTTGGGGATTTATTTAAAATTTTAATGACACAAAATCCTTTTCATTATGAATGCATCAGTTGAATTTCTTAAGTACTGAATATTAGTTGCAGCTTTGGCGGAGGAAGGATTTGTTTTCCCTACTATCAAATGGCAGTGAGAGGACAACTTCAAGCTCATTTTACTAATCTCACTTTGCAACATAATCAGGCGTGACTTGGTGACACAGCACACGGGATGTGTTAATGGCTGTCCTCATGCTAATTACACACCTCCGAGTTTGCAAAGAAAATACAGCTTTAGTACATGCCCATGCTGTACCACACACTTCTCTCTATCAGATGATCCCAAATTTTAGATGAAGCCACACATTTCTAGAGGTATTTTGGAAAAAACCCATTGGTTTTGTGGTAGATCTAGCAAATCTATGATTCAGCATCTTAAATGTATCCCAGATGGAAAGAGAGAGATTATTCTCAGATTAAATCCCTGCTCTTTCTTTTCAAAAACCTTTTTTTCAGCATTTACTGTCATGCACTCTTGAAGTGCAAGCAAAAAACTTCAAGAAAATCGACCTTCTTCAGTATATTGAAAACAATGTAAATTATAATGAAATATAAACAGGATCCACACTAAAACATCTCATTCATAGATGCTTTCTGAGAGAGACCCATGTGGACACTGGTAGGGTGGAGCAAGGTCATGCTCTCCAGCTCTCCTACTTCAAAATTAAATTTGATGAACCCTTTCAAGCCCAGATGGACACCAAAACTTCCCATGTTTCAAACTGAAGGGAGATGGACCACCTTGCTGAGCCTCAGCCACTGCTGCAGCAGGGTCATGGACACCCAGGAAAATGATCCTGATTTAGCTGCTGTGTTTGATGGATCTCACCTGAGATCACTTCCCATGCTCTCTTTGAGAAATAAAATACACTGAGTAGATGCAGGCAAAACCACGTGCATGGGCAATTCCTGTGGAGCATCTGGCAGTTATTTGCTAGCCAAAATGAAAAGCTAGGCTGGAGGGTGGGACATGCCCTTGGGACCTGATTTGCAGCTTCTCTCTACTGCATTTTAGGACTGGGTGCAGTGACAGCAAACCATGGCATGGTGTATCTGATGCTGCACTACAACTGCTGATGCACTGGGACATGCAGATATTTACCATTTTCTCTTTGGATTAGAAGAAGATTTTACGTCTTGATTTAAGCAAGGGTGATGCCTCTAAATGCCATCCCCTTTGGCCACACAAGGCAAGTATCAGAAGCCAAGGCACACACTATCAGCTCTTTCTCCAGAAGGGCAGGATGCAACCAGTTTATCAACAGCTTGCTCATGAGGCGCTGCTGATCCTGGCTCTGGGTGAGGGAGTGAGTAGCCCACATATGTACAAAAGAGATAATCAAAAATGCAGAGTTATCTGAAGATTTGCTTCATCCTTTATCCACTTTGTATTTTGGATAAAGCCTGTTCACAAAATGCAAACCATTATAGACTTTAATTAAAAGCAAAGTGATAAAGCATTTCCAAGCTGCATCTGCTCTGTCTGATAGGGAAGGCAGAGTTCACAAGAGCCCTATATCTGACCTGTTGATTTTGCGGTTTACATTCACATTGAAAAAGAAATTAATAGGGAAAAGAATTAAAAAAAAAAAGATAGAAGAAATGATTGCCCACTGTGCTCATAAACTTAGCAGTTCAGAGTGCCTCTAAATAACTCATCATTTGATATTCATTTACAAGTTACCACAGTAACAGCGTGTCTCCAAGAGAAGCAGATTTGCTGGTGTCATCTGAGATAATTAGACCAAATCCACCCTGAGACAATCGAAATTCTCCCCTTCCATCAGATGATCTCCAGCTATCACAATTATACGAGATGTAAATCCATTAACTGCTCTTTCAGAGATGCATCCCAGGGGTGCCAAAGGATGGCACAAACATAACCGGTCTGCTGGAAGAGAGAAGGGATGAGGTGGTGGTTGTTGAGCAAGCCCGCAGACTCTCTTGGTGGGACCAGTGTCTCCAATCCCATCTATGCACCCCTTCTGGCCAAGGATTTGCTCTGTGGTCTATGGCACATTGCTCTGACAACTGTCACAGGGCAACGTGCAGCTAAGCCTGTGCCAGACAGGTCGCAGTGCAGTGCAGACGCTGGGCTGGGGCAGGCAGGTGTAGTGAGGAGGGAGCACAGGGCTGCCAGCCCTGTCTCCCTGTCCCATCTCATAGGTTGTGCCTGTGCCTACACCTCTGTAGCAGTCACGGAGCAGTGTATGAGCCATGAAACACCCCACATTTTTAGTTAAGACTTTCTCCTGAGAGCTGTTTCTGAGGAAGTGCAAGGGTATCCTAAAGTCATGCCTGTCTCCCTCTTGCTGAGGCATTGCTGGTACCAGCAAGCAATGGGCATCTCAAACCCACCCACAATGGCCTGGTGTGGTGGGGGTCATGCTCAGATTATAGAAGAGGGAGAAATAAATTGTTTCCTGCTCAGAGTAACTCTCTGTTCCCCTATGCATCTCTGCCCCTTCTCCACTAGTGACTTTCACCTTACACTTGCTCTGGGTACCTTGCAATGTAAGTGTGGCACTGAAAGGAAAGTCTTCCTGTTACAAGGCAACCCAAAATTCATCCTTATTCCACTGTCATATGAAAGTCTGTCTTGAGTTTGTGCAGTCAAGCTTAAGAAAGGGGAAAAAAACCACAGAACAACCCAGAAAATCCATGTGAGCTGTTAGCTTTGGGCATGAAAAACAAACGGCAAGTCTGGGTAAATTAATTTTGTTTGTGTAATGTATGCAAATACTTCATTGATATATTCTTTGCAGTAAGGAATGGAGCATTTCTCTGGGAACATTTAGCTTGTTTCTCAAATACTTTTAATTTTTTGTAAATCATAGTCTGTTCCTTCTTCATCCTCCCCCTCAAATTCTCAAAGAATAGTTTCTCTAGCGGTTTGCTTCATGTGGGGAGGATGCAGGTAGAAAGAAAGAACAGAAAGGGAGGTTCAGCTTAGCCAGAGAAGACAATGTTCCATCGCTATTGAAAGAGTGCAAGTTTAAAGGGTTTTGTTAAAAAACCCAAAAGAATCCGAAAGAAACCAAAACCAAACCCCACAACTATCTTCTAAGTTAACATTCCTGCTTATAGAAAGCTGCTGTCTATCCCATCTAGAAGAGGTTGAGTCAGTCAGTCTCCATGCTGTGCCTCCTGCGGCGCTGCTGTTTTGGGGGAGAATCCCCTGGCATCCTCTAGCCTGCTGGCACCCGCCTTCTGACCTCGTGTGCCAACAGCAAGAGGGAGTGTAGGACCACAGAATCACAGAAGGTTTGAAGCCTTTGGACCTTTGAAGATCATCTAGTTGCAACGCCCTGCCATGGACAGTGACATCTGTCACTAGACCATCTGTCACTTTTTTCAAACTCCGATCCAAACTGGCCATTAATAATTCCAGGGATGGGGCATCCACAGTTTCTCTGGGCAACCTGTTCCCCTGTCTCACTATCCTCACAGTGAAGATTTTCTTCATTATGTCTAATCTAAACTTGCCTTCCTTCAGTTTGAAACTGTTATTTCTTGTCCTGTTACTACAGGCCTTGGTAAAAATGTCTCTCCATTGCTTTTATCAGCCCCCTTTATAAACTGAAAAGCTGCATTGAGATTTCCTTGGAGCATTCTCTTCTCCAACCCCATCTCTTTCAGCCTGTCTTCATAGGATAATTGCTCCAGCTCTCTGATCACCTTCATAGCCCTCCTTTGGATCTGCTCTAACCAGTTCACATCCTTCTTGTGCTGGGAACCCCCAGAGCTGGATGCAGTACTCCAGGCAGGATCTCACAAGAGTGGAGTAGATGGGCAGAATCACCTCTTCTGACCTGCCAGTCGTGTTTACGTTTATGCAGAGCAGGATGTGGTCGGTTTTCTGGGCTGCAAGTGTGTATTGCTGAGCCATATCTGATTTTACATGGACAAGGACCCCCAAGTCTTTTTCCACAGGACTGCTCCAAACCCACCCACCACTCAGCCTGTACTGGCACCTGGGATTGACCTGACCCAGGTGCAGGGCCTTGCACTTGAACTTCATGAGACTCACAAGGCCCTGCTCCTCAAGCCTGACAAGGTCCCTTTGGATAACATCCCTTCCCTCAAGAGAATCAATGGCACCACTCAGCTTGATGTCCTCTGCAGATTTGCTGAGGGCGCAGTGACCCCACTGCCTACGTCACTGATGAAGATATTAAACAGTATTGGTTCCAGTGTGGACCCTTGTGGGACACACCAGTGGTTACTGGTTTCCACTCGGACGTTGAGCCATTGACTGTTGCTCTTTGGATGCTGCCATCCAGTCAATTCCTTATCTATCTCACAGTCTATCTGTCAAATCGGTGCCTCCCTTAAACTTAGAGGTAAGGATATTGTGGGGGATTGTATCAAAAGCCTTACAGAAGCTGAAATAGACGGCAACTGTAGCTCTTCCCTTGTCTGCTGATGCAGTCACTCCATTTAGGAAAGCTACCGAAATAGTTGGGCATGATTTGTTTTTGGTGAAGCCGTTTAGGCAGTCTCTAATCACACCCGTCTTCCACATGTTTTGACAGCTTCCAGGAGGATCCGCTCTGTGATTTTACCAGGCAGTGAGGTGAGGCTGACTGATTGGATTTCACCAGGGAATGATGAGGTTGTTCATGGGGAAAACAGGCACAATCAGAGGTGAGAGACCCATTACCCAGCAGAGCTGCAGTCCCTAGAGTCTAGTTATTTTTAAAGTCAGAAATCCACTAGCATAGATTAGGCAGCTCTGGCTGCAGTACCACAGGCTCTTTCTATCAGCTCTGGTCTCTCTGGTTCTCCATTCTAAAATTTCCTGTTTCACTGCAAGCGTAGCACCAGGAAAAGGGGGCAGAGGGCCACTTTTTTTTTTTTCAAAGCCTTTTTCACTCTTTAATGTCCCTCCTCACATCCTCACTTGTCTTGTGGCAAGGTTTTATGTTGTAACTTCAGCCAAGTCCTCCCCATGCAGGCAGCTTAATACATGTTCTTATAAACTTGTCTGGCTGTACAATACTCTGTAGCTTGCACATCACAAAAGTGAATAATTTTACAACTATTCTGATACACTTATGGGTTTTGAGGATTTGACAGTGGGGTAGATTTTTTAAATTTATTTTCAGCTTTCTATAGAAAGCTTTTAAGAGAGCTTTCTGTGGGATGTGTTATTGAACAAGATGACAGACCATTCATTTCATCACTCTGAAGATGTTTCAGCCTTTCTTTCCCAGGACAAACTTCTCTCCTTCTCCCCAAAGGGCTGCACAGAAGAAGTGTGGTTTCTCAGGGATGGGACGGAGGCAACATCTGCTCCCCATCTCGCACTAAGAGAAATGCAAGAGAGGGCAACAGCCTCAGTACCCTCTGAGTACCCTCAGGCCACTGTGATGCCTGCTGCAATTCCTACTCCCTGCTTGGGATGTGACCCTGCAATGAACAGCATGGCTTTCTTGCAAGGAACTGTGTCAGTCAGGGTGAGCAACCCTGCTAGTTTCAGGTAGGGCCAGGAGAGCTCTGGGCAGCCCTCCGGGATCAGGCTTAACAAGCAGTGTGGTGTTTTGTGCAGTCTGTCTTGCCAAAAGCATGAATAATGTGTGAAGTGACTGCAAGAGGGACACCCACACTCCCAGGAGGAAACACTCAAGTGTTTCTACAACTTCACCAGCAGCTTCTCGCTCAGTGAAGGCTGTTAGACACCTTCGTGCCCCTGTCAACAGCACTTCCATCTGTTTTTAAACCCCTTAATTTCCCTCCTTTGTACCCTGTAAGTATGCAGTGATGGCTTACCCTGTAATTTCCAAATCCACAGCAAATCCATGCTAATTCAGATTAACATCTTTTAGACCCACGAGGTTTGCAAACACTTCAAGGATAAAGATAACAATATTCAGCAGAAAAAACACCTGTGACAAACAACTGGCTAAATTTTGGACAGGATTTGTCTCATCTAGCTGTATATGTCTAAAAGATCATCATGTTCAAATCTGACCTGCTCATCTGAAGCTCCCTTAATAACGGAGATAAGATGTACCTTCACAGAGAAATTCGTCATCCCTATCTTGAACATGTCCGTCTTTAGGGAAAGATGAAATTACCACGAGCACCCGCAGGAGATGTTCACTTCTCTTCCTTGGCTAGAAGTGGAGCTGGGGTCACTGGTCCACAAGTGGACATCAGGCTTGCAAAGTTTCAGCATGTTCAGTATCATCAGGAGAGTCACTCAGACTCTGAGTAGCAAGGGTGTCAGGATACAGCCACTGTGACTTTTTAATGGGTGATTATGAGCTGCCTATTTGCCTAATGCAGAAAATCCCTTGTGCTGACACATTTTCTTCCCAGCTAAGGGCTGGTCATCCTAATTTTCAGGCCTCTAGATTTAACAGTGAAATAAAACTAATTTACAGCTCTTGCCATTAGGAGAACAAATTTTCATCTCTGTCCTTCGGGTGAAAGGCACTATAACAAATGAATGATTACTGACCCATGATACCTATTAGAGATTGCAGTTGGGTCATCTCATTTGTTGTTTTAACACAAGAAATTAATAGCCTAGCAGGGCTATGACAAAAATTGAATTGATAATGAGATGAACACTGCCTTTACCACAGGCTCGTTCTAGAATTATATGCAGGAAAAGCTCAGTGCCAACAGGACCTCGAGTTGTGGGCCCAAATTGTGGAGCTTAGCAGGACTTGCCACTCATACAGGCTTCCTCCCACTGCTACCTGGAAATGCAATCTAGCTGCCACATGCTGGAATTCATAGAGACAAGGGAGCAGTTAGCCATGTACTTACTTGGAACTTTTCCCTCTGTCATTGTCTGCAGCTAAATCACCCCAAAGAGGTTTTGAATCAAAAGGATATAAGTGCATAGGACAGTTTGCTCCCAACAGCAGCCGCCGTGACAGACTCCTATGTTCTTAGTCTGATGCTGATTGAAGACCAGTCCCTACTGTCAAGTAACAAAACTGGTCTCCTTCAAAAGCATCCTCAGTGCAGGGAAACCACTAGCTTCCAAGTTTTAGGGGAAATATTGAAGAATGCCACGGATAACCTGACTTTGAGCTGTGTGAAGGGAAAATTAGACCCTAGCAATTCTGCACAGTCTCAAGCTCAAGATGCAAACATTTGGCTTCTTCTCAGACCCTCCTGCCCCTAGACAGATTGCGGGGCCATCACACCTGTGTGGCTCAGCACAACAGCACCCATCCTGGTCGGAACCTATGCTCCAGCTGCACCCTGGGTCAACCTTCCCATATCCAACAGCATTGCTCTCCCCCCTGCAACCTACCCAAACTCTCCAGCCTTTCCCAATTGCATGACACAGTGCCCTGGCCTTGTCTCATGTACTGAAGGAGAAAAATTCTAATAATTGCCTGCCATTTAATCAACTAACAGTCATTAGGTGACTTGTTCTAGTTTTGTTCCAGTCTTAAGATGGAGAACTGTCCTATTGTCTCTCCCTCCTGGGGGTCTGTCCCCACTCTATCACAGAGTAAATCTGCAGACACAGAAAGTACCATCTCTACTTTGCTTTCCACGTGAGCTTTCTCCCCATTTATTTCTGCTGCCTATTTTACACGAAGATCTGCTTTAGATTTCGGGCTTGCTCCAGCACCATTCACTGAAATTATATCAAGTATTGATTGGTAATAGATATATTACAGGGCAATGCTACTGAGGATACATTAAGTAAATGGAGGAGCAGGCCCATGCTGCTTTCTTCATTTCACCAGAATGGCAATCAGCAGCAGCAGAGCTGTAAAGGGTCTGAAACAGCTGTGGCTTGAACCAGCCGGAGATCATCCAAATTAATAGACTGTGGAGAAGACTCAGTGCTGTGTTAAATGCTGTGAGCCTGGTAGTGCCCTTGGGTACAGAATACTTGCATAGATGGTCTTGTGAAATGAGAATGGTTTAAGGAAAAAACCATCATAATTCAAGGCCCCGAGCTTTCTGGTGATCTGCCATACTGATCCATGTTTCATATTCACTTATTACCGCTCAATATTTAATTTCCTTTGTGCTTAGAAAGGTGCCAAGGCCAGGTGACAGTGATGGCTGGCTACTATTTTTCAAGTCGTGTAACTCTGGCAGTGAAGTAGAAAGGACAGTAAGAGAACAGCAAAGGAGAGGGAGGCATTGTCACCACTCCTCGTGGTGGACATTAAGGTGACATTGGTAGAAGACAAGAGGAGAGTGAATGTTTCAGGATGAGAAGATGAGGTTAAAAATAGTGTTAAAAAGAATTCTTTGCATTAAATTAGGGAGCAAGGTAATCTACAAATCTTTCTTAACAGTCACATGTGAAAATGAACATCAGTGACAGTGGTATTAACCTAAACTGACTTGCAAATTACCTTTGGCTGGAGTTCCTTGCTACTGACCTTACGTAGGTGATTACAGCTATAGGAATGCAGGTAAATGTAGAAAAGACTGCATGAAATAGCATCAGGATTGATCTAAACCATCTGTAGCCATAGAGTGGCAGAGTTACAGCTAAACTTACTTCCCACTTTGGTCTGGCTTTGTCCTGACTGTGGTTTCACTTGGCCCTTTCTCTCCACAGCCTGTAAGGGAAGTTGAGGGTGACTAAGCTGAGCTCCGATAGAGATATCAGGTTTTTAGTTCCTACACTCAGGTGAGATGAATTCCACTTTGTTCCTGCCTCTGAGCTCCCGGGTAACCTTCAAGCCCTTTGAGTCCTTCTCTTCCTGATCCATCTATCTGGCCCCACACTGGCTCAGCCCTAATTTATCGGGAGAGGCTACCTTTATACAGGCAAATAAAAGAAGTCAGGGGTCATTTCCTGGCCCTGAGACCAAGAGGAACATCTTCTGTCCATGTGGTTTAATTTACCTCTCACACAGAGTGGCCTCTGCATTGTGTCTAATGGAAACAGTTCCTGGTCTCTCCAAGGCAATTAAGGAGAATTATTATTGATTGCTGGTACGTGGCAAATGCAGGGAGAATGCTGCCCATCACACTGCATGGATAATTTCAAGTTGGTGTGGTGGCCTTGGCCTGCTGTGGTTTGGTAGATAGAGCCACATCTGAATTTCCCACATCCAGAGGTGGCTCAGCATGTGCAGGCAAGAGGTGAAACCCCACATCAGGGGAGTTCATGTCCTGCCTCCCAAGCCCTTGAAGGTTAATGGCTGCACAGAGACTGTCAGACTTCAGGGACTTTTTTTGACACCTTTCCTAAGCACTTGGTCATTTGAAAGTGAAAATAATAAGCACTTTCCTGTGAAAGGTTTTTCTCTTTTGGCATCTTATGTCAAGATGCAGTTACATGTCAGGTACGTGTTTGTTTTCATAAGGCACTATATAAAAAGCCTCTCTTCCTTCAAGAACACATTTTGTCAGCAGCTCTTTTGGACTGATTTCAACTCCTCAGCTGTACTGCAGCCTTTCTATGTCTAGAAGAGGGCATTCAGGTTTTACCTTCCCTGTCAGCTGCAGAGTCACACCACTTTGCAAACTGCCCTTGAAATCAATGCAGTTGCTATATTAGAAATACTTAGCACATAAATTGTAGGACATGAGGCAGTGCGTGTAACAAGGCATGATAACCATGCACCGAACCTGCTGTACAAGCTCATTTCAAAATCTAGCACAGACTCCTTGCTCTTCCACTTGCTTGGTTCAGAGCTATAAGGAAGGGCGTGCTTGTGAGCATGCATTGCTAACCACATCCAAACTCCAGTCAGTCGGAAATGGGGCTGAGCTTTCTCACACATTGTATTTTTTAATGCTGATATGCCCACACTGCAGGCTTGATGTTAAAATGAGCTTTCCCACCTAATTTTTTTCACTTTCACCCACATCTGAGGTGGTTACTGGGTGGGCAGGGATTAAAGAACAATAAAATGGGAATAGAAGTGTCATACCCCCATTTCAGCAGGTGCCTCCACAGGGCTTGATCATGTGCACAGTGATAAACAATTACAAATGGGCATCTTACCCTGGAGTAGTGAGACAGTGAGGGAAAGAATGGTAACTAACTGTGCAAGTTTACATATGCCCGGGCATTTGACCATGGAAAGGATGCATCCAGAAGGTGTTTTGGTTTCCAAACCTACCAAGAAAGGCTACATCTATGCATGTAACTATTAAAGGTGTATCTTCTGTTTCACAAACCTGAGCCTATAAAAATACAAACTCATCTACCAGGGAAAGACTTTCTATGCAAAAAACCTAAAGTCTCCTTAGACACGCCAAATTGATTTCTTTGTCTTCAAGCACGAATATCAATTAAGCAGAGGTTATGTCCTAGCTTAAAAGCAGAGTGAGATTTATGTGAACCATCAGTTTCAGTTACAGGGAATTAATTTTAAGTGTATACTGTAGACATAGGAGTGCATTATTTCCTTTCATGTCATTTGTTTCCTGATATTGACACTCTGGAGCAAGGGTATCTCAAGTAAAGTTGGGTTCTCATTAGATGTCCGAATCCCATCCACACAACTACAGACACCTGCCCAGGGGTCACATTCAGTTGAACGTGCTCAGCTGTGGGCAGGTGACATCATGATTCAGTGGAGGCACCACAAGGTTTTGTAGACATCACTGACAGTGGAGCTACGGCTCCAGGGAGAAGAGCAGGTGCTGAGTGGCCAGAATGAGTCCCATTTGCACTGGAGTGGTACATTTCTCACTTGACTGCTTTACTGTTGTGCCACCCTCATCATTTCTGCTATTGCTTCTTTCTCCAGCACTGAACATAACAGGTACCTTGAAAAAACACTGTACAGAAAGGGTGAACCACATAAACCCAAATTCTTAGCTGAACAAAGCCAGGACAGCTCCATTGCATCCATTCCACAGAACTGAGCTGCTGGGAACACGGAGACATGGGGACAGCAGAGGCTTTCACAGTTTGTGTGCTGACGTGAAGGAAGATAAATTTAGGATTGAGCCCTAGTTTCTGTAGATTGTGTTTTACAGGAGACAGAAAAACCAGGCTGTGGTTCACTCTTTCCATAAGAGACATAGGTATTGAATCATATTTTTTTCTATCCCAAGATGCTTGTGTTTTTCCCTGTATGATGACCTTGCTTCAACAGAAAGAGTGGAAGGTGATCCCTGCTTCAATCTGTTCCACCACTAACGCACTCCTGTGGGAGATGCAGCTCCCTCCCTTTTGGGAGAGACTTCTTACTCGTTAAGTTGCTCTGTGAGCAATGGATGAAACATAGACTGAAAGCTGCTGCTAGGGAGCTGTCCTTTCCAGTCCTCTAGACTGTCAGTCTGTGTTGGGTACACCCACAAATTAAATACAGGATCTAGTCCATGGGGGAGCATGGGACTACCCGATTTTGCACCCAGGGAGGTACAAGTGGGAGACGCAGACCTGAGCAAGATGGTCCAAGGACATCAGCCCTGGACAAAGAGGTACACTGGGTACATTTACATATTTTCAATGGCAGCTTTGGTGTACAGTGGCAGCTCTTGCTGTTGTTAAGTGATCAGGTGAGTCTTTTGGAGTCAGAGACCAAGTAGCCTCTAATTGTATTTTAGGAGCTGGATCCTGCCCTGAGTCCCCAGCTAGTCATGTTCATGGTCAGGTAAAGGAAATAGCACAATTTTCTCCCACACTGGCTAAGCCAGCATCCCTCATGGGAACTTATCCATCCCCTATTTTCTGGGAGACCACTAAAAATGTGGGATATCTTAGTCTATCAACTACAGAGAATTACTCTGGTCTGTAGGGGCAGGTAGATAGGTAGCAGCTCTGGGATTCAAGAAGAAAAACACCACCTTGGGAAGACATAAAATCCTAGATGGCAACAAAGAGGTACGGAAATTGGAAACTCAGCAGCACTGAGAACGTGTCACAAGTGCAAACCTTCCCAGTCCGATGGCTGACTACGTGCCCAGCAAGGATTCTTCAGGTGTCTTACAAAGGCACTGAGCATTCTGATGCTTAGCCTGGCAACATATTAAATCCCAGCTATCCCTTGTCACTTTCAACCAATAAATAACTGTGTTAGACTTCAAAGTTGTGGATATCCTGCTTACAGACTCTCTCTGTGCATAGCAAAAGGTGCCTGAACAAAGTGACCAAGAAAGGGAGGGTTACCGTTTCCTATCTCAACTGCATAAAGCCAGCATGACCAATAGAGGGAAATCCACTTTCTTTGCTCTTGTTCTCCCTCTTAGTCATCGTCATGTCTCCAGCTAATGAGAATGAAACACTTTCATTGTTATTTGTTGGTGTTGGAATTTAGCACAAAGGCATGTGGGTAAAAAACACAGCCAAAGTTGTATTTCACCTGTACACAAATGGAAAGTGAGGTATGTAGTATATCATGGTGTGGACTCTTTTTAAGGGCAAAAATTCAGATTTTAGTAAGAGCCACAGCAAAATACCTTTGAAGTTGTGGTCCATTCTGGTAGTGGAAGGTGACAGTCTACTGGGCTAGTGTCTACCATCTCAAAAAGAGAAATCTGGTTAAGGTTTTGTGTTCTATGTCTCAAAGTTTTGAGATCACTGAAAGGGTTCAAAGGCAACAAGTTTGATTCACCTTACCTAACATCTGAGGTTCACAGACATCTACCCATTCATTACCTAGTCAATACAGGATCTCTCAAGAGTCAAAGTAAATAGCATGGACTCATCTCATGATCTGCTTTTGCACCTGCTCTAGGTATGCCTATTTCCCTCAACTGGGTAAAATGGGGCTTTCCATTTAGTCAGGCATCCTTTATATTTGGCACCAGAAAAGAGCAGTGTGCAAGAAGGCAGGAGTCACTGAGGGTGTGGAGTGAAATCAAATGAGGAGTACTGCATCCAACTTGGATAACTTTCTTCACAGAAGCCCTTATGGTGCTGGACTTTGGATTTGTGACCAGAACACAAATCAAAGTGTTGATTGAAGGCAAACAGTTATTGCTGAGAAGTTCTTGCACAACATTTAAGTTTCTGTTTATCAGTCTGGTTCCCCCCAGCAAGTTTATTTGGGCTGGTCGAGAACTTTGGAAGGGACGTAGCCAGGACATATGACCCTAGCTGATCAAATGTATATTCTGGAATGTCATATTCATCAATAAATTGGGGAGAGGGTATTTTCAAAGTAGTCTTTGCTTGGAGACCGGCTGGACACCGGTTTGCTGCTGGGAGGTGGCAAGTGACTGTATTTGCATCACCTGTTCTTTGTTTTCTCTCTTTTCTTTCTTATTAGACTGTCTTCATCTCAAGATCTGTTTTTCTCTCTCTGATTCTTCCCCCATACTGGAGTAAGCAAGCAGTTTGCAGGTACCTAGTTGCTGGACAGGGTTACACCACCACAAAGGGCAAAAAAGCCAGCGATGAAGCAACTGCAGTAGGAATAGAGTAACAGTATCTTTTGAAAATTAGTTTGTTTGTGACATCTGATGAGGAACCACAGAGGAGGGAAGTGGTGATTTGCACCCCAGGGCTGGATGAGAATGCCCATATGAAAGTTTAGCAGTGTTTCTCTCCACCCAGGCCTCCTGTAGGTGAAGGCAGCAGGAGAGAAGTGATCTTCTCTTCAATCTTTCCATACACATCCTTGGTGTGAGGCCGTCCCAAAACAGAGCAGATGGGGCCTGACTACAGGCGCGTTCAGCGTCACTTACATCACGTGTATTTGCTCTCATGGGCTTCATCCTACAGCACTGCCCTGCCCTCCCTGCTGCTCCCTCCCCACTCTGTAGCTCTGAAACTATCATGACCCCATTGTCCACACTGACCCTTCAGCCTGCAACTTGCTGCCCATGATGCTCCCTGTACTTGCAGCCAAATCTCGGCCTGCTGGCCAACACTGCAGCAACACGTCTTTAGAATTTTCTCCCTGTTTAATTTGCTATTATTATTTCACATGGGCTCCTCATGGTGTGGGGAGAACCTTGGTGTTTTCTGACCTTCAGCTAAACTTCCTAATGACTGCTTTAACTTCTTGTCTGGTTCTGTGTGACATGAAATGCTTAGGAGCTCTGGCAACCAAACATGTTGTGCCAACACTTCTGCAGCTTGCTCTGGGTGCCCTGGGTTTCTTGTGGTCCTCCACAGCACTGAGGTGAAGCTGTGATAAATCAGATGTGATGTGTGCAACCTCAGTGACCAGGTTTGGGAGCCTCTTTCTGTATAAAGTGCACTTGTGGAAATGTGGCAGCCCATTGCTTCCAGATAAATGCAGATAAATAAGGAAAGACTAAAGTGGGTTGCCCTCCCCTGCCTTAGGATGTGATGAAGGACACAGCATTAACAAGTCTGCTCACCGCCACGATAACATTTCTGAGCACGGAGCCAGCACTGGCACCCTCAATGTCTCCTTTCCCTACCTCCTCAGAGACAAATTGACCCTGCCTAAGTAAGAAAGGACTTTCCTAATCACATTAGGATCAGTTTAGATGGCAGAGAGGGTAACAAAATTAGAGCTTTTAAACCATTATCTCTTCTTAATGAACATCTGCGTTGATACAAGCCCACGGAGAGTTAAGGAAAGCTGAGCTATGTCTGACCTCATTACAGCTTTAAAAAACAAAATATGTGATGGAAAGCTGGTCCATGGCTGTAAGAAGACCATTAGTCTTTTTTTAAGTGGCAAGAAAGGGCTCTGCTCAAGCGCAGAGTGACTATATTCTGATTCTTGATTTGAAAAAGAAAATTATCTTTGATGCTGCAAATCTTTTCCTAGGTCCCATATGCAAACTAATGCATGCACACATACCTAGCCAGGTAATGTGTCTATAATTTCATATTATATGTGTCATGCCACAGTGTTTTAATCCTGTTGTCTGCATCTTGTTTGATGCAATAATTATTGTAATATTTTACATAATCAGAATTAATGTGTTGTATGGAGATGCCAGGGCGCGTGTCTGATCTGCCTGCTCCAACAGCAATAACTGAAGCGATTGTTATTGTACTCAGAGGGAAACACGAACTCTGCAGAAAAACTGGACTGGATGAAACAGAGAATAGGACTGGATTTTGGCTAATGTCACATAGACACCTCTATGGCAGGTCATACAGTGGTCAAGAGTTTTACTGTGCAACATGTTTTTCTTAAAAGCAGTAGATGGGAACTGTTCACATGTTTCTTAGAAGCACAGAATTATTTAAATTGGAAAAGACTTTTTAAGATCATCAAGTCCAACCATTAACCCAGCACTGCCAAGACCACTACGAAAGCACATCCCTAAACACCACATCTACATCTCTTTTAAATACCTCCAGAGATGGTGACCCAACCACTTCTGTGGGCAGCCTGTTCCAATGCTCGACTAGCTTTTTAGGACAGAAATTTTTCCTGCTATCCAATCTAAACTTCCCCTGGCACAGCTTGAAGCCATTTCCTCTTGTTCTGTCCCTTGTTACTTGGTGAGAGAGACCAACCCCACCTGGCTCCACCCTCCTTTCAGGCAGCTGTAGACAGTGATAAGGTCCCTCCTGAGCATCCTTTTCTCCAGGCTAAACAACCCCAGCTCCCTCAGCTGCCCCTCACCAGACCCTTACCCAGCTCTGTTGCCCTTCTCTGGACACGCTCCAGCCCCTCAATGTCCTTCCTGCAGTGAGGGGCCCAGAACTGGACACAGGATTCGAGGTGCCACTTCACCAGTGCTGAGTACAGGGGTATGATCATGGCTTAACATAAATGAGAAAGAAAATAGGACTTGCTGCTGACTTATCAAAGTATAATTTGCTGTTAAAAACCACGGTCCTTTTATGTATACATGTACATATAAAAATAAAACTCTTGTTCATCCACACGCCTGAACAATCAGCTCCCTCCCTGGTTCTCTTTGCACCACCCTAGCTACATCTCTCCAAGGTGAAATTGCTGTGGTGAGAGCTAACCCTAACCAGCTGAAGAAGTCATTTGTATTTAGCTTCAGGAAAGAGGTTACTTCCCATGCCTCTTTTATTTACACATAACCCACCAGTCTTGGATGTTGATACTGCGCAAACATCACTTCTGCAACGCATTTACGTTGATGTGTGTGAGGGCATATGTGCTGCACGCTCACACACACACATCTCCTTCCTCCAATTTGGCAGAAACCTGAGTCTAATTTTGAAATGTCACACCTCACATATAATCCCCCAAAAGAGTTTGCAATGCAGATCCCTTCAGCAGTCTGGTTCACAGCACATCCCTAAAGCCACTTATATTGAAAACAGCCTGAGATGGGAGATGGGAGAGCAAAATCTTTTTAAGCCAGCCTCACCACTAAAGTCTTTTATGAAACTACTGTCTCCACTTACAGACATTTAATTGCTACCTAGCTTTTGGCCTCATTAAATTCCAGATAATTAATCCCCAGGTACTAGATTTTCACTCTGCCCCAAGACACTTCGACAGGTTTTCTTAGCAGTGGCCCTGAAATGATGATTTCCTTCTCTCAGTGCTGAACATGCTGTCTCAAGCAGTTTGATGCATGTCCATTAACAGCAGACCACTTGGCTATACTAAGAGCAAGAAAAAGACAAGAGAAAAGCACAAGCCTTGCACTATCATCAGTTTTTCTGTGAATTCAGGTGATGAGAAAAATGCAGATTTGTCTGCTTCCAGGACAATCACCGTGTTGTTCTCCAGGGAGCTCAGTTTGCAGAATGGCCAAAGAGCCAGGCTGAGCTCCAGAGCTGCTGCCATGCACCTCTCATGCCTTGGGATTGTTACCTGCCCATCCATAGGGAAGAGAACAAAACCAGTCCCTACATTTTGGCACTGAAATAATCTCCCACTTGGATTCTCCATTCTCCATTTCTGATTCAAAAGTGGATTCCTCTAGGGAATGAACACAGTGTTCTCCCAGTTGTTCAAAAGGAACATAAAACCTAGCTGCAATTTAATCCTAAGTAAATTCTACCACAGACTTAATTCCATCAAAACTTCTCTCTTCCTCTTAAATAATCGGCAGAAGGCATTTGCTATAGGTGTCCCCTGCATGACCAGCACCAGCAGAGGCACAGCTGGAAGGCAGCACCCCACAGAAACTGCCCAAGCACTGCCGTTGGGGACAAACAGAAGCATCTTGCATGAAATTTGCACTTTTGCCCTCAGGCTTTCAACAGTGTCTTCATTTTTTTCTATTTTGTATAACAAGTTTAATACATTCTTGAGATGATGCAGCACTGACTTGAAAGTAACTTTCTCAATTTATTTTCTAGACTGCTTGGGCTAGCAAAACAGCCCTGCCAGGAGCTGGGATGTTCTCACAAAGCCCATGGACTTCAGGGTGAGGTAAGGAATAGTGTTTTTCCTTCAAAGGACACCTTTTCCTAACTATAAATGCTATCAGCTTACATTTACTTTTCTTCTTTTTTTTTTTTGGCACTGAATTGCTGTTTGTTGTATGTAACAGGTGCCTGGACTGATTATCTCCAAAACCAGCATAATTAATGGCTTTCTGTAACTTCAACATCAAATGTATTTTGATCAGCTTCAAAAAAAAGTCCCTTCTTTCAGCTACTGGGAGGTGTGAACCTCTAAGTGTTGAGCCTGTGAGACTTTCTTTCCCTGACTTCATAAGAGGTTTCATCTCTCATTCCACAAAATTACTTGAGAACATCTTAATGAAAAAAGAAGAGATTGGAGTTTTCTCTTTTCTGTGTCACAGATCTTGCTTTAACCTCAGAAAGGCCTTGGTTTTTCCAGCTCTAAAATGCAGGTGACAATATTTATAAGCCAACTGGGAGTTTCTACTTGAGGGACATTTTATGGAAGCCTGGCTATTTGCCAAAGACAAGCACAATATTTTCCAGACCAATGAGCCATGGACCCTATACTTCAGGTAAAAAAAAAAAAANNNAAAAAAAAAAAAAAAAAGTAAAAGTCCCCTGAAACAGGAGCTTCAATACTTAATTAGAACAGAAGTAGCATTAAGGCATTTTAATTCTGCCAGGCTGGTAAGGCCAGGGTGAAGGGAGCAGAAAGCCCACAGCTGATCCTCGTGATATGGGGTAACCAGCGCTGCTTCAGGACCCTGCAGGAGGAAATGCTCTGCAGGGAGAGTGCCCCCTGCCCTCTCCTGGATGGGGAAGCCAGCTGGATGGGTCAGGACTGGGGGAAAAGTAAAGGAGCAATTGGGCAAAATGGGGCAGGGACAGGATGCTGCAGCTACCCGTGGGAAAGCAGTGGGGAGAGCTGGTCTCTGCTGTGGGGGTTAGTGGTGTGTGCAGGTGTTGCTGGCTTTTACAGAGTGCTGAAGCATCAGTCAGGAGGTTTGCAAGCTAGGGTGACTTTCACAAAGCCTCAGAGGGCAGGAAGTGCTGATCCAGCACTCAAGATGAGCTGTAACTGCACCTGCAAAAGCTGGTAGGGAGAAGTGCACAGGGAGAAGGGGCTGTGGAGGGAGCAGGCTGATGTAGTAAACACCGAGGGAATGTAAGCCTATTGTAAAGCTGTACCTAATTGATACAAACTTTGGTGCTATTTTGTTAACATTCGGGGAAAAGATAACACTGAACAACATCTTCCCAGCTTTCCCAAAGCCTTCCAAGGTAATCAAATGTAGCCTTTTTTTTTCTGCTGACAGTACCATTTCTAAAAATATCATATTTTGCCCATAGACATGTGATCTCTATTGTCTAAAGTCATTCTGTCCAAACCAAAGGACTTTCTAAAAGACATCTGAGAGCTGAAGTTATGGCCTTGAGCTCCTGAGGAAGGATCTTGGCTTTGAATTTGTGCAGCTAGCCTGGGTAAGTTGCCATAAGAGCCTCTTCTAGCTTTAAAAGATATGCATTTATGTCTACAAGGCAAGAAAATGCCACTGTACCCTCACCACAGCCTTACCCTGTGTTACGTCAGTGAAGTTTCAAATAGTAGCAGATATGGAAGAGCCATCTGACTTGTGCAATTTCCATCTTGTTTGGGAAGTTACAGCAGAAGGACCACTAGAAGGACCACACTGTTGCTAGGTCCTGATGGGTGTAAATTCCCTTCCTAATTAATATTTGTCAGTGCGTATGTATTACTTAACCCAGGTCTCTCACACAGAAATGTGCCGTTCATGGTAACGGCCGCCTCTCCTTTGACCATGATGGGCCAGCAGCTTTCTGAAAGCTTTTGGTACCTGCTCTGTCTACAGAGGAGTTGATTTATGGTTTGCTTAATGAACATTGCTCTATCGCATATTGATTTTCTGTATGTTTAATAGTTTAACTTTGAAATGATGTGAAGGCCATAACTACATTAAGCCCATACAAACAGCAAAACGTCCCAACACAATAAAGCAAAAAATTGTTGCTGACCTGCAGCTGGTGCATTCTTCCTCTGAGAGCCTGCCTAAGCATCAGAGCTAACATGTTCTCTGAAATAATATTTCTCATCGGTGAGCTCATAAGCGAGTTAATTAAATACCAAATTGGTTGTTGTGAGTGCATTTGCTGGGCATGAAAAAATAATGCATCTCTGACATTTCCCTCTGTAAATATGTTTTAAATCATTTGTTGGTAGTTAATTACCATACTGCAAAATTAAGGCAAATGGATATATTTTGGATGCTATAAGGCAGCTGCTTTTTGGTAATTAAATAACATCAATAGATTAATTAATAGATAATTAATAACATCAATAGATATGCTTAAATAAAACTTCCGGAAAATCAGGAGCATCACATAAAGGTATGTCATTTATGAATTCCCTGGGCATAGCTCCTGAATTAGTGTAGGCACAGAAGATACACCCACATTAGCAACAAGGGCAGCACAGGGCAGGAAGGAGGGGGCTGATCTGCAGCAAGGTGTTATATTTTGAAGATGACTTGTCCACACTCCCTGTTTCCCAGCCATGAAGTCCGGGGTGGTTGCTAATCCTGCAGAACACCACAGGTTGCTTCCCACCAGGGTAGCACCCATGTGTGAGCCCCAGAGCACAGATGCAGGCTTGAGACATCAGTGGGCCCTGCACCCCTGCTGGTTTTGTCCAGAGAAGGATTTACCTCTTGAGCACACAAACTTATTTCCTTCTTCACCTTAGGGACAGTGTTTGAGAGGTAAGCAGATCAAAACAAAAGGCTTCCTGCTCTTACTCCTGTCTTTGCTTTACAACTAGGGCAACCACCTCCCATTTGGAGATTTGGCCGTGACACTGTATTGCATCCCAGTTGGCCTTAGCCTTACCTTGCACACTGAAAGTCAAGATAATGCATGAAAAAATATCATATGGAACTGTGACAGCCTCACTACTCATTTGCTGTGGTGACTGGTATCAGGAAAACTAAGTTCCCTGCAGGACAAAGGAAGATCTTGTCTTTGAGTGTGTAGTACATATATTGCCTGATATGCCCCTCCATTCTTGTTCGGCCCTGTCCTAAGGCAGTGCACAATACATCCTTGAATTTTCTGCCAGTTAAGAACTTCCTGAAAATCACCGAGCTGAAAAGTTTTTTGATTTTCCATTTGATATTTGGACATATTATATGAGAATTAATTCCCCTTTCAGAATTAAAGCCCAGAGACTGGGTAGCTGCACCGCAGACACAGACTTCTGCTTCTTCTTCAGGTCTGGGAACTCGTGATACTTAGGGCTGGATGATTGGCAATATTATCACTGTTGTGCACAGAGAACCACCAAGAAAACCCAAAGTGATGAAGAGCATTTTTGTTTAACAATGAAGATAAGGCTGGTGAATACTTCCATACATTTATTTTTTTATCAGGTCATTGGTGTAGTGAAGCCTAGATGATTTATGATTGACCTCCCTGGGGTTTGTTTTCACCAGGGAAAAACACAGAGGTTGCTGCACTGACACACACTTTTCCAGAGCACTACCTTCAACCTTGAACTAAGTGGCTTAATTTTACTCAGGTTGGAAGCTGGGAAAAAAAAAAAAGTGCCAACTTTGCTGTCTTTGTTAGGGAAAAAGTCAAGATGTTGGCACAGATCTGCCCCCAAACCCCAGTGCACAATCACAAGGGAGGTTAGGGGGCTGTGCATGCCTTGTGGTGTCTACTTCCGACCGTCATTTTCTGTCCACCTCCGCCTCCTCCCACAGTGCCAGGCTGAGGGGGCATCCTCTGCCTCCCTCCTGAAGCCGGGCAGCGATGCCATACTGCGCAATGCCGAGACAGCATGATTGCTTCATTCCTTCTCAGTGGTGGCTGCATATTAACTGTGGATTAATGAGCCCTCTAAGTATTACTTAATGCTCCTAAAATGCTTTATATTTTCTACTTACTTTGTAATCATCATTAAGGGATTATGGTAAAAAAAAATTGGAAACTTAGATGGCTGCAGTTAAGCATTCTCATTTTGTTTCTTACCTATTTACAGCGGTGAGATCAGTAGAGCGTATCCTTTGGCCTTACTGACACCAAAAAGATTGGCAACTTCACAGTACTTATGGCAACAGCATCAGTTTTGCAGATGGGCCCCTTGCACACACACAGAAGGTTAGCCTACACCAGAAGATTTAACTATTTTGTCCTCCACCCCAAACCACTTTACTGATGTCAGGGAATATTGTCCCTCACCTAATTTACAGAGAGGCGAACCAAAGACACGAACTGCTGCAGAGCATCCCAGCTAAATGATGGCTCCCACATATCCAGCAGCACGATGGAGTGCTGCAGCATGTGGATAGGCCTGTCAGGTCTGGAGGCAAGATAGACCACAAGGCCTTGGCAGGATGCTGTGTTGAACAGATCCTGTCTCCTGTGCAGGGCTTATTAATTCAGGCACAGCACCCACCTGATGCATCTATTTATCCTCTAGGCTCAGCCTGGCTCATATCCAGCCTCTGCTGCACCTCTGCTCCATCCATTCTTGCATCCATTCTAGCTCCAAGACTTAGAGGGGCAGGAGACAGACAGCCTGCCAGGGCTGTTGGTGCGCTCAAAGGTTCTGTACATGGAGGGGAAAGGCAGTTTTGGGTACAGAGGAAAGCACAGCAAACTCTCTGTCACTGTTCCCTGTAACCTGGGCTCAGAGCACTGGATCACTCATCCCTGAAGGCTCTCCCAGGGGCTCGGGAGATTTTGCCCATGAACTCAGGAACAGTTGGATGGGTCTTGGGGAAATCTTGGTGATGCCCACCAAGATGTAGGGATGTTCCTCACCAGGGAAACAAATTATCCACAAAACCAGACCTAAGTTGTAGGACTTCTTGGCTGCAGAGGGCTGGGGTAGATTCTTCCTCAACTTTTTAACACTCAGCTGTTTGCCCGTACCAGGTGGCGCAGGTCTTCCTGGAGCACCTGAGTGGTAATTATGGGTCATCCAGGACTGGAGGAGGCTGCAACCCACTGCGTGACTTGCCTTTTCCACAAAAAATAACTCAGAAGCTACTTGATCTGCAAGTTTCTTCTAAAAGCAGAGAAGCAAAAGTTACTATTACAAAAAATGCTGAAAGGCTGCTTTTGGCAGATTTTCCCTATGAGTGAGTAATGAAAAGGTTTTCCCTTTCCCAACATCTGCTTCATTAGACTGAGTTCTCTTGCTACCGGCTGTTCATTGGCCTCTGGCAAATTAAAGTTGTTTTAGTTAAAGCAGCAAATAAGCAAAATGCCCAGACACAGCCTGGATTTATCTGGGAACTGGGATGTTCTTTTCTAATCACTGGTTTATTATTAAAAAATCATTAAAAGCTTAAGAATTATTAAGAGATACCTCACCAGGAAGCTCATGTTTAGCTGCAAGTGTAAATTATCCCCAGTTGCCTTGTGAAGCTTCTGGAGATTAAGCTGCTTTCAGATCTGTTTTCTGATAGAGCCTTCATCTTTTACCAACAGCCTGAAACAAAATTCAGTCTTTATAATAAGTTACTTACAAATCAGTGGTTATGTCTGCGCAACCATTCATGACCTTAATATTTTCGAGTCTCTTTTAAAAAATATTTTCTATGGCAGAAGAAACTCAGTAAAAGTTTCATTTTCTCTTTATCATTGGAAAAAAAATTATCATTTCTTGTGTGATTTAGACCCTTCAGATTCCAGGCAGGAGTTGTAATCAGACAAAGAATTCCAGTTTGGTTGTATGGGGGGAACTAGAAGAAGTGACGGTGAATTTCCGCAAGCATTTGCATCTGTTTTCCTGACACAGTTTAAATCTTGACCTGGGCATAGCCATGAATTGTCTGCAGGTATTCATGTGCCTATTTGTAAGGAATGTGCTCCTGCTTCATTGCTGCCCTCTTTGCGTTTGCGCTCTGCTGAGGCTGGTGTGTGACTGTGAAAAACTTGTATTTTCAGCTACTCCCTGAAGCACAAATATTGAGAAGTTTAAACCTGGGTTGATGTCTTGAGGGAAATATTTATATGGGACATTGCTTGGATCAACAGGGGTAAAGGTATCCCCAAAATTTGCCAGAATGGTGGCAGAGATGAAACTGAATGAGCCAGACAGGACCCTGACCACATCACAATTATTTTGTAGGAATGTGAGGAGAGAAAATAAGATGTGAACGTATCTCCAAAGCCAAGAAATGTGAAACACAACATTTTTGAAGTACCTCTGTCTTGGCCTCCTGTCAGACACCTTATGGTGAAGCTTGCAGTGGTGGCCTAGGATGTTCCTGATTCCAGGACCAACACAGCCACTGCCAAGGCAGCAAAGGAGAGCACGTGCCTGCATTTCAGCTTCTCTCTAGTCTGACATACAAATGCAAACTGTTCTAATAAATCCACAAAAGCCTCTGAAATGGGTTGGGGGTGGTGTGAGGACCAAGCTTTGTTTCTCCCTCTGCTGCCGCTACACCAGGGCTATTGACAGCTTTTAAAGGGCCAACAAAGTCATGGGGAATGGCAATATTTTACTCCAACAAGGACCTCCCAACAAAACACAGGTCACCCACAGACTTCCATACTGCAAAGCATGAGCTGGCCTAAAAAGGCTTGGCAAGTCAGCATTTCCTCACCTCTAGGGATGCTATCTTATCCTAACTCACCAAACTCCATGCCACACCTCTGACTTTCAGTGATGAAAGACAAACAGAAGCAGACTCCACTGAGTCTGTGAGCAGACCCAGAATCCAGGCAGGGAACAGAACCTACACTACCCAAGTAACCTCTCTGCTTTGTGCCTCTTTGTACAGCTAATTAACACAGCTTGCACATCCAAAAGTGGGCCTGAAGCATCAGGGATCCTGCCATAGGGGGAAAGTAATCATGAAGCAGTTAATTGAATAAGCCCAGGAAAAATTTTTTCTGCTGGAAGCCATCCCATAAGGAGAATGAGAGGAAGATTTGTCCAAGTGAATTATTTTCTCTGTGTGACTTGCTCCATATTATTTTCTCCACTCAGCACTCTTTAAGAACATGTTTACACTTGTGCCGTGGTGCCAAGTCTTTTCTGATAGATGTTGAACAGTCTGTCTTTTCACCTTCAGAGTTTATCTAGTATTGCTTGTAATTACCAGTAAGGGTGCTCATCCCAAAGCATATTTTGGAGTATGTCTTGCTCTCTTTTGCCTTCCCTCATCTGCCACAGTGACCTCCTTTCCAATCCAGACTGATTTAATTAGCGGTGGTGTCTCTGGGCTTTGGACCACCATGAGGATTTGCATTTGTGATGAGTTTAAATTACCAGATACGCGTGTAACTGGCATAATTCCACACTTTTTCACTGGTGTCAGTCTCCTGTGCTGATCCTTGGATGCCTGAGTGTGTCCCACATGACTTTCTGTCTGCCTTCTTAATTCTTTTTAGATGTATTTTTCTGATATTACTTCAGTCTGGTCATTGTTGAGGCAAACATTCAAAGATTGCTCTCGACGCCCTTACACTGCTGCACCTCCCGGTTCACAACAAGTTCTGTTTTTATACAGTATTGCAAGGTCAGAAAAATTCAGGTGGAAAGGAGCTCTGGGCATTGTGTTGTCCAACTTCTGCTTAAAGTACAGTCAACTGCAAAAATAGGTCAGGTTGCTCAAGGTCCCATCAAGATCTCATCTCTAACAATGAAGGTGGCAGAACCTCTCTGGATAGCATGTGCTGGTGCCTCACCACTCCCATTAAAAGGATTTTTGGCCTCGTAACTAGTCAAAATAGCCCTTGTTTTGGTTTACATCTGGTCCTTGTCCTCCTCACAGTGTGCATTAATGGGAAGAGTCCAGCTCTGCTTTCTCTATCCAGTCCAGTAGTTAATTGTAGGCAGCAATTACCTTCCCAGGCTGAGCCAGCTCAGCCCTCAGCCTCTCCTTGTCCATCCTGTGCTCCAGCCTCCTGACCAGCTTGGTACCCCTCACTGGGCTCACTCCTCTGTGCCAGTACCTTTTTAGGGGTAGGAAACCCCAGAGGGACTCAGCAGTCTGGAAGTGAACTCACAAGCTGCACTGCAGCTGGTTTGCAGTCCTGCTAACACAGCTCAGGATGAGGCTGGTCTTTGCCCCAAGGGTACACTGCTGGCTCATGTTCAGCGTATCCACCACGCAGCTGCCCTTTGTCCCTCTGTCTTACCTGGCAATGGTATCAAAGTCCATGCTTTATTCATTCACTTTGCCTGAAATTCTCTGTTGCTGACTAGTCCAAAAAGTAATTCCCTACTTTTTTTCCTGGTGATGAGTTCCTTCTAGTAGAAATAAATTGAAAGCGCTTAGCATGCAGTTATGCTGCCAGACTTTTTTTTTTTGCTATATCTGAAATTTCTCTAAAATCTTTCTTTTCTGGAATGGAAATAAAATTGTCTTACCTGAACCTGTGTTAATATATAATATTTGGTGTTACTGTGCCCAGACTTCTGGATTTGTCTTAAGGAGACAACTATCTTGCTTGGTTTTTCTTTTGCATGTGTCAAAGGAGCTGTAGGGTATAAGTGGGGTTCATTTAATTTAACTTCAGCTGGACAAAAATGACATACCCACCCCAAGCTAGTCTTCCAGCTTCTTTGGTTGTTGGTGGCAAGAAAAACAGTCTTTCTTTGAGAATGAAGAATCTCACTGATCCTAGACTCCTAAGGATGTCGCACCACAGAGAGAACCTCGGCTCTCAGGCCGAAAAAGCAGGGAACTCACAGTACTGCCCCGCAAGCAAAGCCTGGCTCCCCTGGCCTTTGGTGTGCCTCTTCATACCGGGGGTAGTCCTACCAGCATGGGTAGCACATGCCTGTGTGCAACCAGGTGTCCTCAGCTGAGCAGACATTGCAATGCAGCACTCAGGCATCCCTACTGAGGAGGAGATGTCTTCAGTCTGCCCTGCACCCTTCCAAAGAGGTGGCTGAGTCTGCTGAACTCCAGCAAGCTTTTCATACAGTCTTTTGCTGGATCGAGTTTGACAATTCTCAGAATAAGTATGTCTGAGTAAGTGTCTGATCCTGCAAAACATCCATATTTTTCTACCTGTGCATGTGCTTGACCCTGAGCCCCCGAGTGTTCCTGCTGAGGCCGTGGTAACTGCCGTGATCACCCCACTTGCTACCATCCTGCTGTTCCCATTTCAGCCTCTCATTTTTGCAAAGCCTGAAGGTCATCGTAGACATCCCCTTACCCCAGCTGCCCTATGAAATCCCTGTGTGATGGCCATTTACTCCATTTTTACGCTTATTACTTTGCTTATTTTCCAAATGGCGGTTCCAAAGAGTGGAAGAATATTTTCATCCTTTGCTGATGCAGTTTTCTGCTCTGTAGCATCCGCCTCCTTGCTCATCTATAGCATTTGTGTTCTGCACAAGGAGATGTTACCAATTTAATATTTTTCTATCTTATTTATGCTCAATTTCTCTATTTGTCTTTACATTTCAGCTGGCATTTGATGGGAAAGAGTGTGTGATCTTGTGTTTAAAATATTCACAAGGACCTGTGTCTTTTCTCAGCTATGCATTTACTAAGGGCTGATAGCCACTTCATCAGCTACTCTGAACCCTAATATTTCCATGTGTGAAACACTAAAGCTGTTCAAATGATTTATTTTTTACTGGGGAGGCCAATCTGGAAGTTAAAAAGGGTTTCAGTTTGGATCAGTTCAGAATGAAATTGCTCTGGAAGAAAAGACTGGAACTGAAAGCACTGCATCTGGTATGGAAATAGGTGGTTAATTTCTTCCCAAAGTTGTTTCAAACATTTCTGTCCTTTAAAAAAGAACACCGAAATGAACACACAAAGTACTCAGAGGTCTCTGCTGTTCTCCTTCAGTGACGCTTTCATGGTATTGCTGAGACGAAAGAGGAGAGCTAAAGATAAATCCATTAATGTTATATAAGATGCTCAGAAATGTCTCTAAATAAATAAAAGTACTTCAAATTGTACACTGCACATGTGTCAGGAAATCTATTGGCAGTGCCAAGATGCTCTTCCCTCTTTGGAGAATGTTGTGGGAGAGCTGAGCAGGAGTACTGCAGGTGGTTATCAGCAGCAAGTCACCCAGAGCAATTTCCATGAAGTCTCCATGCACAAGTGGAATTTTTCCATTCAGCACAGCCCTCAATAATCCCACGGGGTAAGAGCTTTGTGTGAGGTTCTGAAAAACAGCTGAGCCACTGCCCTGCCCAGCTGCTTGGCCTTGCAGCATGGAAGCAGAAGGGATGTGTGCCTACCTTGGCAGTACATAAATCTACCAGCTTAAATCCCTGCTGAAAGTGGATTTGCTTTGCCACACCAAAGCAGAGGGAAGATATTCTCTTCTGGGAGCTGGTGGGATCATTGCCATGGCTCACTATGCTGGGTGGACAAGTACGGTGGCTCCTTCAGTGGGACCTGCTTGCTCAAGCCCCAGTCCAGGGCATGATGGCAATGAAGGTTTGCAGGCATGTAAAGCCCTTGGCTTCCTCGCCAGCTGCATCCACGGCTGGTGACACAGTGTTTCACTGTTTTCTGTAGCTCTCCTCATGATCATGTTAAAGTGAGACTTCATCTGTCAATAGTGAAATTGGTGGCATCAAAGATTGAATGGTTGTGATTTCTTCTGAAAGAGCTTGGAGGAAAATAAGACATCCAAAGTTGCAGTGAAGTTAGCGATGCTTTCCTTTCAGCAGGAGCAAGAAAAGCCCCAGGTTAGGTTATTGAATGACAGATGAGGAGAATCTTCTGCTTTAAGACTTTGGGAATGGGCAGCATGAAAAGGAGCAACAGCAGAGATGAAAAGATACTTAACAAAAAGAGGCAAGCTATTGAAAGAAAGAGAAACAATGCAGTCTGATAAGATGTTTAATGTCTGAGCACCCGTGCTTTTTATTTCCAAATACACCATGTGCATACAGAGGTGGACTGGAAAGTTGCTGTCACGTTCAGCTAGAGCCAAGTGGCTTCCCCCAGCTCCATCAGAAGCTGAAGTGGCTCAGCTCTGCTCAATCCTGTTGCAAAAATCACAGCAAAAGGAGGCCAAGTGTATTGCCTAAGTCTTGTTCAGCTCTCCAAAGGAATTCCCTCCTTTTTGGTGGCTCTCATGCTGCCTGGCATCCACCTCCAGGGGCTCCAAAGAGAACCATGGCTCTGTACCATGCTGCGCCGTGCCATATGTGCCAGTGGCAGTACCACAGGAGGTGCCAAGGGCAGCCCATCATGGTCATTGCTCCCATGGTCACTGCTCCCACCGTGCCAGGGGAGCAGCAGGCCTCGAACCCCAACCTCATGCAGCCAGGAGAGCATGGCTGTGTCCTCCCTTGCTCCTCGCTTCCTCACCCAGTTCCCAGTAAAGCTGCATAAAACCGGTCTTCTCCCCACTGCCACCCAGTGAAATTATTGCAGGATTCAGCTTTTCTCTCTTGTGCACTCAGCTGAGGGATGCCAATTGCCTGTTGTGAGGGGAAGACTTTGGGGGTGCCAAAATCGAAGTCTCAACTCTGAGCCAGGCAGAACAAGAATTATGGGCTTTTAAACAGCATAGGAAGCACGAAAGTCCCAGGAAGGCAGGGCACAGACACGGCAGCTCCTCTCCCTCATTTTACCAGAGCTCTTGGGATCCCATGTACTTCCTTTAAACTCAATTTCTTGGATTACTTAAGAGTTCTTGGATTACTTTAAACTCAATTTCTTGGATTACTTAAGATTTCTTGGATTACTTTAAACTCAATTTCTTTAATTACTTTAATAACTTCTCAGATTGATTCAGAGAAAAAAAAAAATGAAGCTTTTAAGTGTCACCCAGCTACATATGCTAGGAGTTCCTTGACACCAGGTGAGAATCTTAGGGGTTAAACAAAAAATTATACTCTCTGTAAATTCTGACTTTGAGGCAAAATTCATGGTGTCTGGGACCTAGGACATTTCAGCACCTGAGACTTGCAGAACCATGTTCAGTGTGACTTCGATATGCTGGGAAGCAGACTGAGACCTTGCCACTGATTTCATGTAATCAAGGCTTATATTAAAACACCCATTTTTCCTCTGCACCTTCTGTGTGAGTCACAGCAATCCCTTTGGGACAGTATTTCTCCCAAGAGAGTTACCTGGGCTACTATGTCTAACCTGAAGCTCTGCACTGAGGAATTCCTGATATAGTGAGCCATAGCAGAGTGGGTGGATTACAAAGCAATATGTGGCAGTGTCTGATGGCTCCTCCTCACCCTGCTGTCAAACACCTTGCCAAAGGGAGAGGCATTTCTCTAATATTAAAATAACAGCACTGCCTTCCACTGATAACATCTGACTTCAAATGTCCTGCAACCGAGTCAGATTTAATATAGAATCAGAGAATCCTAGAATAGTTTGAGTTGGAAGGGACCTTTTAAAGGTCATCTAGTTCAACACCACTGCAATGAGTAGGGACATCTTCAATGAGATCAGGCTGCTGAGAGACCTGTCCAACCTGACCTTGAATGTTTCCAGGTACAGGGCATCCACCACCTCTCTGGGAAAACTGCCAGTGTTTCACCACCCTTATCATAAAAAAACCTTCTTTGTTATGTCTAATCTAAATCGATCCTCCTTCAGTTTAGAACCATTACCCCTTGTGCTGTTGCCTCAAATTCACTCTCAAAATCAAATGTGGGTAGGAAAGGACTCAGCACTTGCCCACTCTATCCCACCTCCAGAGCTGTAGCATAACAGGCAGGACCAGTCAAGAGCAGTAGTTAATTTTCCACAGTGAGTTTGGCCTGGGAAGTGAGAAGGAAGCCGGAGCCTATTAACACAGAAACTTCTGAGGTGGGGGCTCTTTCTCTCCCTCTCCCAAGGAGGCACCGTAATTGTTATTCTGTGAGACCACGCAGAAGCTCAGAGCTGTCCTGCTTGGAGTGAAGCCCGTGTTGCCCTTTGCCATAGTCCTTGGGTCGTGCAGGTGCGTGGGCCTGCAGGCTTAAGGCTGATGGCTTACTGGGGACAGGGGCTGCTGGCACCAGGAAGCAGCAGGGAATGGAGAGCCCCTGGGGAGAGCTGCCAGAGCACGCCGTGCCTCCCCTCAGCAGAGCACCTCAAAGTCACCTCTCCGGACAGACCGAGGCTCCTGGGGTGCTCATGGGCAACTGGAATCCCTTCAAACAGAGGCAGGGCCGAAGGAGGGGTGACAAAGAACTGCCTGCTGCTATCCAGGTCCCTACAAAAGGATTTAAAATGTGAGATGCCCGCTGCTCACACAGCCCCGGCCCACAGCTGGGATGGGAAACAGGCACCTTGCCAGGAGCCTGCGTTTGCAGGCAGCAGAGCATTTCACAGATCCTCTCGCTGCACTGTCACATCCTGCTGGACATTGGGGCCAAATGCCACTTTGTCCCCAAATCACGGCCCTTCATGGGAGATTTGAGGTTGTCTGGACTGAGGCAGTGGCACAGGACATCTGGGGGTTTTCAGCAGCAGGTTTCAGAGTTCCTCTCCTCCCTTGCACCAAATAAATAGATCTCATGGAGGTCTAATAAACCATAGCACTTTAATCCTCCTGGGGATAAAGTGGATTACAATGCTTTTTGGCTGGCCACTGCATGCAGAGCCAAACTGTTATAACAGGATTCAAATCCCTTCCCTAAGTTAGAGTAGATTTGCTTGCTGCTTTAAAAATTAGCTGAAAGACAGCTTGGACCCATAAACTGTGTTACGACCCTCTTAGAATATAAGATTGAACTATTTTATGACCTTGTTTGAATGTGCTTTTTTTGTAACTCGACAAGTTCCTTGAAGCCCTACAGAGGTGGAGATTGGTGTTTTTTACAAGAATATTGTAAACACACTTTCTTACTATTGACAAGAACAGTTTTCACACTCTCCAAAGAATTAAAAGTTGTGTGTAAAAAGCTAGTAACTCCTTTAATGAGGAAGATCTGTTTTACCCAGCCATATGCAGCATCTCATGAAGCATCAGCACCTGTCTGGGATGTGATTGCACTGCAGTCCCCTACTGTGTGAGGCTGGTTATTGGGACAGGGACTGATGCTAAGGAGTGAGGATACCCCTCCAAATTAACTTTCTTCCCAGCTCGCAGTTCTGGGGAGAACTGCTATTAAAAGGGGGGAAATGTACAGGAACTCACTGAGCCTCACCCCTGCAGGATCAGAAAATACTGCTCATTTTTTCCATGCACATGGAACACCTTAAAACTTGCCCTGCATGCTGGGCCCTGCAGCCAGCAGCGTAAGTGTTGCTCCTTTAATTAGTATGGCCTTGGAGGGAGCAGCCACTTGGCTGGAGAGCTCTGCTGCCTGGCTGTGCCTCTCCAAGGGAAGATGTCAGGTTGACCACACGCTTGAAGGAAGACAGGTTACAAGGTAACGGATATAATATGACTGAGGACAAAGGTGACCTGCAGACGTGTGGTAAATAAGTGCTTTTCTCTGCTTGGCAAGTGAATTTTGATCCCAGCATAGCACAGCACTCTAAGACGCTGCTGCTATGTCGGGGAAAGCTTTGTGAGAGGACAAAGAGCAGAAAGCAGCAAGAAGGACAAAGGCTCGGAAACAAACACCCCCTCCCATTCATATTCCTGCCAAACTGACAAAACCAAGGGGGACAGTCACAAAATTGTCTTTCCTTCTCAGAGCCACCCATGTCAGCCTGTCGTGTGCAGGGAACACAGCAGCGGATCAATAGAGGTGTCTGTGCTGACACTTATACCATCCTGCCCTTTAAGAAACACAGAAATGTTCATCAGCCTTCCCAGTTAATGAGCCTTTCAGTGGGAAGAAATACAGGGCTTTCTGTCTAAGTGTGTGCTTCTCTACCAACCTCTGGACCTCTCCTAAAAGAAGAGGTAAGTGACAGGCTCTGGTCATTGTCAGAGGTCCAGGCTGTGATGATGCTGACAGCGCTCTGGCATAACTTTACAGGAGAGCCCCTTTGGTCTGGCTGCAGCTCTCTGACAGCAGAAGCTGGTGCAACCTTCCCTGGAAGGTACCAGGGCTCCCCTGTGCTCTGCTGCTCACTGAGTGCTTTCCACTATGCCAAATCTCTGACACACACACATGATCACCAGCCACAGATCCTCCTGTGTGGGCTGAATCCCACTACCATCCCTGAGCACTCCCTTGGGTGGAAGGAATGACAATAGAGGTCCTGCAGCAATTTGACATTAATGAAGTTATGTGCGTTGGCACTGATTGAAGACCTGACCTGTGTGAAGGATGTCAATGTGCATAATCACACCGGAGTGTGATGCCTGTCATTTATCATTTGCACCAATCAGCCAGGACTCCCTTGCACCAGTGCTGTGGAGATACAGAATAAAGTAATCCCCTTGCAAAGGGCTTTCAATTCTGGAGTAAGCACAAGCATTTAAGCCTTGAAGGAAAGGGAGAGAAATGACATTACTCCCAGCCCTTGTTTCCTAGCAGGTTTGTATTCATTGACCAGAAACCTTAATACAGTTTTCACTCCACTTTTCAGTTGTTAAGATAGATTCGGGGGCTGTCAAAAAAATGTTACAGTTGAAAAGACCCAGCTAGAAATAATAGATTAAGAAACATCAAAATAGTCACAATACTGTAAATCACCACAGATGAATAAGTTTGGGCCTTTCATGTTTCATCTTCCCTTAGATGTATCTGAGAGCAACCACAGCCTCCCTGTGCATCCCTGGAAGAGAAATGAGCATCCTGAGAAGCAGGTCCACCTGGCTTGTCTCTGACACCAGGTTTTGGGTGAGGTGCCTTGCTTGCCTGGAGCCAGCTGACTGCAGCTGGCCCACAGGCTGCTGTGAGTGAACAACTGTTTGTGCCATGCTGGGCACAAAGGGACCCAACCCCCACATCTCCTCTGGATGCTGCCAAAGTGCTGATGCATTCCTTACGCAGCTGGAGGGAAGCTGAACTCCTGGGGAGCACATCAGAGCTAAAGCCCACCATATTCATGTGGCTGGATGTGAGCCAGGTGACTTGGGCGCACTTGCACAGCACGTTTCACTCTACAGTCAGAGGAGTTTATCAGGGCAGAGGGTTTCTTGTTGGCTTGTTCATCTGAATGGTGTCTCAACAGGCTCCTGTGGAGACACCTGTGCCATTGGGTTCCCAAGGCAACCTTACCAGGGGAGCAATTCCCACCCAGGTCAAGACAATTCTCACTGGGGCTTCACGGACACACCAGACCTTTTCCTAGAGGGTCCTCTTTGTTTCCAGGAGAGTTTTGCTTCCAATGCCCACATTCAAATGCTGCCAAGGCAGTACTGAGATTGTTTGTCTCTCTGTTGGGCTTTTGGTCTGAGCAGTGAAGAGCTTGGCCATGGGGGATTTCAGTAAAATGAAATGCCCTACGTGTTTAGCACAGCAGCAGCTCCTAAAATAGAAAACCTGCAACTCAGCAGGACCTGAAACTATAAACTCAAGTCTAGTCTTAGGTAACCGCGGAGCATGTGTGCTTACGGGACCTTACCAGACAGTTCCACTGGCACTGAGATTGTGTTGGGACCTGTTGTGTGTTGTCAGTTTTTTTCCTGCTCTTTTTTTTTTTTAAAAATAATTAGAATTATAGATGAAAGTAGCAGGAGACAGTCATATAAAAGAGGTTGAGCACAGAAGAATTCACTTACAAAATATCCCCGTGCACTTAGGAATGCAGCTATTTATTTTGAACCCATTCAGACAACCGGACCCCTTCAGATGATGACAGGGCTGTGTTTTTAACTTCTCTTGTGAGGACCATGGTGCAGGGAGATGCGAGCCTGCACCCAAGCGGTTCATCCCCTGGGAGTGCCTGCCCCAGCCGGCAGTGCTAAGAGCACAGCCTTGCAGGAAAATCCTCCTGGAGCCGGCACCCTGCTAGAAACCATCTCTTCCTGCCTGAGCACAGCCTGAGACAGGAAAGATGGCTGTGGGAAACATGCCCTTTTTTTGTGAGGTGATGCTGTTTTGAAGAGGTATTTACCCCATCAGTGGACGTCCCAGGGACCAGGAGCTCAGGAAAGATGCTTCCTGCAACCTCTCCTAGTACCTCACAGGGACTCTTGCAGAGCCAAAAATAAGTTGTCCCAAATTAAATTAATTTCTGAGCTTGCACCAGGATAGCGGAGCTACCTCACAAGTCAGGTCAGCAAGGACTTCTCACAAAACAGAAGCCACTTCATTAAAGTTGGTCATTCACTACTGTGATAGAGTAATTAAAGCCTCCTGATTGCTTTCTCCCCCTGCTGCTCCTTCTCTACCACAAACATGAAGGCTCTGGTATAGATGGAGCTGTTGACACTTTGTCAGTGAAAATTCAGAACTGTGCAAGTAAAAGAAATGTTTTTATGGGGACTATAAATAGTTTTGCATTAAAGCAAACGTATTCTCCCTCCTAAAATAGATTCACCTTGCGAACAGCTTAAGGACAGTTTCAGCGCCAGCGGAATGCCTTCAGAGTCCCCTCAGGAGACAGAAACAGCCGTTTTCCCCCTGAAAGAGCCAACGGCAACAGAGGAGATCCCTCTGCTGCCACCCCCCCTCTTCCTGTTCCCCACTGCCTGCCAGCATCCCTCTGTGCTGGGGTGTCAGCCTGGGAGACCACACGGTATCCTTCTACTAAAAAGGGATGTTAATTCATCCAACTAACTTTTCCAATCATTTTCACTAAATGCTTGCAACATGCATGCTCATTTTGCGGGCGAAATTGATGAGGAAACTTTAGGGGGGGGGGGGGGGGGGNGACTTGCCACGATCACTCGGAGCGGTGGGTTGCTTCTCCTTTGCTCCAAAGGGAATCATGCATTCAGACAATGCAAACGTCCTCTCTGCCAGGGCTGCAATGTGTTAACAGCACTCTCCCCTTGCTGCCAGAGCATAATTTCACTCCCTGTGGAGAATCACGGGCGGCGGTGCTGGGGAGGACGAGGAGATGTTAGAAGAGAAAATATATTTTTAACTCACCTTGAGGCTGTGTGTTGGGTTGACGACGCAGACAAGTTGCCCGGCAGCTGAGAAAACCCTCTTTGCCTTGTAGTGCTGAAACCGCAGGTGAATAAGATCTAACACAGCCCCAAAGCACTGGGTGAAGAAAAGCATCACAACTTTTGGCGTTGCTGCTGCTGCTGCTGCTGCTGTTGCTGCTGCTGCTGCTGCTGGCAGTGGGCAGGGGAAGCAGCCGGGGAGCTCTGGAGTCCTTGAGCCCGGGGTGGGAGTGTAGTCGGCGAGAGCTACTCTACAGCACAGCTTAGCATGCCTTCATATTCATCATCAAAATAAGACGGGAAGAGGCTTGCAGCAGCGGGGCGGCCAATGGAAAGGACAGAAATGTTATCCTTGAGGTCCGGAGACAGCCAATAACAAATGCCTCCCCTCCAGAAACTCCCTGATGAATAGAGCCTGGTGGAGAATGTATTATTGAACATTACCATACATCAGCACATTGCATTTGTCTTGTGATTACAGCCAGTCATACGTAAGGCTGTGGAGATATGCAGGCAAAATTGATTGCTTAACATCTCCATTTATTAATTGCCTTAATTTAACAAAGGAGCGCTTGGATAGCAGAGCTACATGGAAGGCGTAGGGAAGAACCCCTCCAGTGAAACTGTTAGAAAGTAGCAAAAATAGGTTAAGCAGACTACGTTTTACTGGGGGAGAAAAATCAAATATGCAAAGAGAGCTACAGTTCCTTGCAGGGGTTAAGCAGAAGTACAGCTTGCTACATAAATAGATTCTCGTCTGTGCACTCACAGGCTTCAGTTTGGATTTTCACTGCTCTGAAGTTTTCTAAATTTTATATTCTGCTACTTCAAAAGGGTCCCAGCACACAAATAACATTTTCCCCATCATTGAAAATAGGAGAGGTCAGGTCTCAGGTCTGGTGTAACTTGGAATAACTCCATTTAGAGACAGTGATGTTTTCCTGATTTACACTTGCTGGTGGATCAGGTCTGGTGGACACAAAACACGGTAATTACTGGATGCTGGAACTATGGGAGCATAAAAAGGCACAGAGCATGCTTCTAAAAATAATGAAATACGTGATGCATGAGAGCACACACACACACAGAAACTTGCACTGAGGGAAAAGTGGCTTCTAAATCAACAGAATAATTAAACATGCAGAAGGCTTTTGCTTGTCATTCATCTGCATATCGGTGAGCAGGAAATTATGAATTAGCCATTAGACAGTCCTAGGCATTAAAAAGGAATTAGGGAAGTGCAACGAAAATAAACATGCTTTTAGGTATTACCAGAGCGTATCTCTGTTGGTGGGCAGGGATCCTTCTCGAGCCATTGAGTCTCATTAAACTTGAGTCCCCGTAACTGGGTTTTCTGGGAGGTGACTGCACTGAAGCAGCTGAGGGAATCAGAAAGCACATTCATTTCGTGGGACAACCCTGTGTGATATGTCGCTCTGCTTGTTAATAAATCAAAGAGAGTTAATTTAATTAGCTCTCTGCCAGAACTTCCTATCAGGGTGCTATTTAGGCTTGCTAGCTAAGTACTCAGATGGCTTATTTAGCCTTGGTAATCCTTTTTCCCTTCAAAGCAGAACAGAGAAAAGTAGCTTTTCTTTCATTTTTTTTCTTCTTTTTAAATGTAAGCCCCACGCTGGGGGTGAGGCTGCTGCTGCGGACAGAGCAGCCCCCGTACAGCGCGGGAATTAGCCTGGGACTGTATTGTCACAACTGCCTCTTCCTAAATCAATACTGCAATCCTGGCTGTGCCAGACTGCAGAGGCTGTGCAAAAAAAAAAAAAAAAGAAAAAAGAAAAAAAAAAGTAGATAAATAAGTGAAAATTGTGAATGCTGGAACAGCTGATTACACAACCCCCAAAAAGCGTTAAGGATGGGAGGAATATGTATCCCTCAGTTTTTAACATTTGGTCTTAAATGAGAGCAGGAGATAATTTTTGCAGTGCTGAGTGACACTTTGAGAATATTTTCAGACAGACTTGAGGACAAGTGAGTAATCGATTTGCTTAAACCTATTCTCTCTCTCTGTTCCCAAAGTAACTGTGAGCATCCAGCTATTTAGTATTTGTTTTTTCCTGATTTGTAGTTGGTAGCTGCAAAAATCTTGATACCAGGAAATTTCTGGTCTGCAAGTTACCAGTGCAAGTATTCTGCCATCAAAGCCTTCAACAGCCTAAAGGTCCTTGCTATTTACACTGGTTATTACCATCTGAATCCCTGGAGATCATTTCTGTTTGACTTTTGACTAAATGCTTGGACTTGGGGGAGCACCACCATATCCATGGGCAGCAGAGATGGAACCCCCATCCCTGCAGTCCTGCTAACCTCGAGGCTCTGGCAATTCTGTGATCCATCCCCCTTGAGACCCAGCTGCCTTCCAGGGCTGGCAGAAGAGGTATCCCTGATCCCACAGGCACATAGGAGCATCTTCACCCTGAAACTGCATCCATGCCTCTGGGCTGGTATACAAAAAGGGTTATTGTTCTCCAAAAAAAGACCACGTTTAAGGATGGGTGAGGGACCTCTGCAGTGCCCAAATCCCTGTGTGCATCTCTGCCCATCATATTTGCTATATGTGACCTTCTGAGGAGCATTAGTCTGCCACCTATATCTGCGGGGAAGGATGAAAATGAGCATTCAGGGCGTCTGAAAGTAGCTCATGCTCAGTGCATGAGCTCACATTCATGGTGGCACATCTGGAAAATATTTTACTGTCCATATTCTGTCCAGAGACCCCCACACAGCACCTGCTTACTGCATTTCAACACAGGATTTTTAGCACCTGCTTCACGAGGGACCTTACATCCACCAAGACACAGCAGTGGCTGTGCAAGCCACCTCTCTTGCAAACAAAGGATCAGCAGTGTGGTCTGGCCTGCGGGTGTGGATCCAGTTCTTTCTTCTGCTTTTGCACACAGAGCATAACTCCATTAGTTTAAGTTCATGGTGGTCTCATCCAGGCTTCAGCATACAAGGTCTGCTGCCCTGCGTGGCCTCACACCATGGAGCAGGTCCTTAAAGTCATTATTTAGCTGTATGGATGCAGCCAGAGAGAGGAGAAACAAGTTCACCCGCAAGGGGTGCTTGGTGAATCCCATTTCTCTGCTGGTTGCAAATTTCTGGTGACTGCAGCCATTATTTCCAAGCTGGTTAATTCTGTGACAGACAGGTGGGAAGCAGCAGAAGTCCATGAGCTAAACCTCCATTAGGATCCAGATTTTGCCAAATTAGCAGCTCAAGTGGCATCACTGTGATACGCATGGGATTATAATGCTCTAACAGCTGAGCTGCTGCTGTGGCTGCACCAGGTTTGCACGGTAAGAGGATCAGCCAGAAGCAAAAACCGACCGCAGCAGCAAAAGCTTTCCAGTTTTTCATTCCAAGCTGCCAAGGTGAAAGGAGAATGCTTGTGGGAAACCTCAGGGTCCAGGCACTGTGTGACTTGGCAGGATGATAGGCTGGGAGATGCGTTGCTCCGTTCAAACCCAACAGGAGATTTTGGGTTTCAACTAGATTTGTTTGTCTTTCTGACTGGGCACTTTTGGGGGTGACCTCCCTACAGGCTGCTCTCTCTCTCTGCAACAGTTGTAGGGGAAAACTAACCTGCCTTGTACAACATCAGCACTAGTCTTCATCCCAAGAACAGGAGGGCAGATGCTGCTCAGGGTATCACGAGTGTCCATTCAGGCACCTTACCAGCCTGCCTGCGCTCCCATGTTTCTGAGTGCTGGTAGGATTTCTGGCAAGGCTGGCTGATGCAGGACGTACTCTGGCTCCACTATTTGTATTTTCCTGAGAAAGGAGCCAGGCCAATCTAACCTGCCACCTGTCTGGAACATCAGGCAGTTTTCTGGATGCAGTTTTCTCTCGCTTCTCGATGCGAACTTAATGTACAAAACTTTATGTGCTCTCCTGGGTCTCACAGGAGGTTTTGAGGAGAAGTGTTTGCACTGTTATCATTTTCCTGTGTTGTCTTTTAGGCAAGAACATAAGAAAAGTCTCACTAGCTCAGTGCAATGATCCCTCCAGCCCAGCACCCTGTCCACAGCAGCGACTGCAGGAGCTGGCTTGTGGGCAGGAACCACCACCTGCTGTCCATTCTCCTGACATTCCCCAAGCACCTACCGCTGCCGTCTTGGGACACTGGAGGGCACGTCCATAAGGAATCAGAGCCTTTTAAAAGCAGCAACAACTTTTACAACTGGGACTAGGATTGTAGCCCTCCAGCCTGGCCCCTGTAAAGCATCTGTCACTTCACACTGACTGTTTTGTGCTTTGATTGGAGTCCATCTTTTCCAAAAAGCCTGGCTTTGAAGACTCCCATAAAGGAGACCAATGGCGTCTCCTGCTAAGTTCTTCCAAAGATTATTTATCTTCACCACTAGCATTTTTTATCATATTTTCAGTCTGAATTATTTTCCTGCATGAGCTTCTGACTTCAGAAAGTCATCGTGCTTTCCCTCACTGAACTGGGGCAGTCTCTGCCATCACAGACTTTCTCCATGTGAAGACACAACTTCTGCCTAAAACCTCCACTAAACCCAACAGACAAATACTGTTTCCTTTGCTAAACACCTTTCTTGCCCAAGATCAGGTCACTTTTGCAAATTCTCTGTGCATTTTCTCTACCTCCTCCTCCTCGCTTCTCGAACCTGATCTGCTTCTCACCATCAACGAGTACAGGAGCAAAGACACATCATGGTGCTCTGGTTACAACCATGACCTGTCCTCTCCTTTGGGTCTCCATTCCACACCTCCACCTTGCTGGAGATTTGACACCAGTGCAACTACAAGGCAGTCAGAGCTGCCTGCAGGCATGGAGGAGAATCACAGATGTCTCTGAAAAATGCATGGAGGTACTCCTCTCATCTTCTTTGGTGACTACAGTGATGGGAGGTGAGAATATAAGCAGATTATTTTCTCTTTTTAAAAAATCATCTGTGTTTTTTCAAAAGCAAAGTGTTGTCAAAAGTTGTTGGCTTGACTAAAGTTCTTTATCTGTGAATTATTTTGCCGTATAGGTTTTCAGAAATCAATTTTGACTCCATTCATCTATATACACAATAGCTGTGCTGGAACTGTGCACATGCTTTAAGCAGAAACTGATCTTAAATGTCTCAACAGTTTTTATTTTCTCAGAACAGCTTTCATTGGGAAAGAGCTATCAAAAGCAGCCTTTTGAGCAGTTAAATAACACACCAATTAAGATATCAGTGATAAATGCCACAGACAATCTTACAAAACTTGGGAGAAAACAGAATTTGCTGAACTGGAACCAATTTTGCAGTTCCAAGGTTCTTCACAGTGTTTCCTGAGTGCTGCCTTTCTGCTCCCTCGGGGCAGCTCACCTTCAGCCATGTGTGGTCATTGCCCCAGAGCTGCTTTACAATGCTGCAATCCAACACCATCGTTGGAATAACTGGGGATGTGTGCTGCTGGATTTTTACAGGCTTGGTCCACATCTCCCCCATCTGTCACAGAGCAAAAGTTGTTTCTGCACCCCCTGGCCACCTGCAGAGCATCGTCAGTGCACAGCTGCTGAGCTGGTCTCTTCCCTGATAATTTCCTTTCAGCAGAGACTTAAATTTCTTGCTGGTATTGGAGGACACTGATGTGGCAAGACGTGTTTTTCTTTTATTCCTTTCAAAGCCATCCTTTCTATATTAATATTAGCAGTACATGAGTTTTCTAGTTGTTGGGTCGAGGGGGAAATTCTTCATTTCTCCTTGGGGTACGTCTGCTGCTGAGGGAAAAATGCTGCTGCTTCTACCGTCTTAATTTTGTCCTTTCACAGGGCTGCATTAGGTATTCTCTGCCTTCCTCTGCTCGCTTATTAACGGAGGAGTTTATGGCAATATCTCATGCCACTTCTCTGCAAATGTTATACCCGAGAGAGCATCTCCTTTAACTCTCACCAGCAAGCCAGCAGCTCAATAAAGACACTTCACATTTTCATGCTGTTACTAGATAAAGTAACTGCCATCATTTCCTATTCATAGTGGTTGCCTGGTGCCCAAATTACCATAAAGACCTATTGCTTTCAATTGCCAGCCTAACAGTGCCCACCGGAGACTTCTGCTGCCCCAGGCCATAGCGGCTGGGTGGATGGTATCTGCCTCAGTCGCCCTGCGTGGGAGAGAAAAGCTCCTGGAACCAGAAGTGATGGATGGAGGAGGCTCCTTCTGCTGCCGACAGCGCGAGCAGCGGCTTGCTCAGAGGCAGCCTCTAACTCCGAGTAGGTTTTAAGGGATGAGAGCTTTTCCGTGGCTGGGAGACCTGCCTGAGAGGCTGTCTCCGATCCCTGTCTTTGCTCCCAGAGCTGTGCTGAGCCAGGGGAAGTGGCAGTCGGCAGTGCAGGCTGGCGGCAGCGCAGCTGACGCCCTTTAATCTCCTCGGTGTGCTCTCAGCTCCAGTGCGGGTGTGTAATCAGGATGCTGGGGGCCTCCCCAGGAGCCTGCCACAGTCCCAGTGGGCTTTTTGTTTTCCGTCCAACCGCTTTAAAACAGACCCAGAGACACAGGCACAGGGACGTGCGAAGGACGGACAGGTAGCAGGAAGGAGACAGACTCGCTGTGCTGATGTCAAAGGACGAGAAGCTTTTTGGCTGCAGAGGAGCCCTGATGAACCAGGTACTGCTGCTCCTGACTCCCCCACCAAGGAGGAGGGCATGGAAAAAAAGAGGTGGGTGGCTGTATCCAAACAACTCAGCATGACAGAACCAAGTCCCAGCTTTTCTAGGTCACAAGAATGATAAATTATTTAGGCTGGGAATGGTTGGACAAGTGTCTAAATTTCAGACCCCTTTTCTAAATTTCAGACCCCTTCTCATCAGAGTCTCTGGGGCAGATTACAGCAGGATCTTCCCATGTGATCCTGGTGAGATTAGGGGCCACGTTCACTATCTGAGGGTCTCACCAGCTCCTGCCATCTAAAGGCTCGCAGATCTCAGTGACGACCATCGGCCAAGAGGCACATGTAGCCTTTCCAAATCTGTATTTAGTCATTTGAAAAATGTGCCTGCCAAAGCCAGTGTTTCCGAGGCATTGCTGCAGAGCTCAATTAGCTAATGGCACAGGGACTGGGGAGCGATGAGGATGAGAGGCAGTGCTCAGTGCCAAGTGCTGTTAAGATGATTACCATGTCCCAGCGTATCACCAGAGGCGCCCATCCCACATGAGCTGCACCCAGGAACAGCTTGCTTGGAATGTGTTCTTTCACATCTGCACAAGTACCCAAGGCATCCTGGCAGCTGGTGGCATTTTTCCAGCCTACAGACAGCTTAGGTTGAGCCCACACAGGTCAGAGAAGGTGCAGGGACTCATCTGCCCAGCAGCTGCACACAAAAAAAAGGTGCTGAAGAAGAAAGGCCTCAACTGGAGGACCAGATCCTCTTCCTGTGCTCACATGTGGTGCTCCCATGACACCAGTGACATTTGTAGACAGGTATCTGATGGCAAAATTTCACTCTTAGACTATTTATTTCACCCTCAGGAAAATCTCAGGAGGAAAAAACCGAGGTGGTCCCCCCTCAGTTTCAGTCCCCCCTGAAACAAGTTCTGGGGCTGTCCTTCAGCTGAATACACCCTTGTGATTCTGCTGATGTCAGCAGAGATGAAGCAGACCAATGACTGCCATCACCAAGTGCCCAGGGCAGTGAAAGCCACCCAGCTCCCTCTGGGCTATGTTCTGCAGGGACTGTGTCTCCCTCTGCCCCTGGATTAGCACCTCACTAGCCAGACACAGCTGAGGTGTCCAGGATCCACATCTCACAGCCCATGTGGCCTTGGATAATGTGGCAAATACCACAGCAAGAAACACTGGGGAGGGTTGTCCAAATATGACTTCTTTTACCTCTTCTTTGCATCCCAGGTGGAAAGAGCAAAGCTGTGTTGTGCTTTAAATGTGGCTGGAGTCATGGACGGAGCAGAGGATGTTCGTAAAGCAGTGGAGAGGGGCAGAAGGTGAGAGTTAGCGGGGCAGGAGATGTGCCTATAAATAATTCACTTTCCTTGTGTGGTAGAAGGAAATATATCTGGAGTTATTAACCTTGGTTATAAACCCTTAATTCACTATTTCCTTGGAGCAAGACAGCACAACTTCCCTTCGTGCTGGTGGGCATGTCACCCCAGAGTCCCTCTGCGCAGGTAGTTTCTCACCATTATAGGTTTTCAACAGTGCTTGAAGTAAATTTAAAATATGTAGCACTGAAAATGACAACAACCAAATGAATACTTGCAGCCACATCACATTCTTGGTTTCCCTGAGGAGAGCAGTTTCAATACTGACAGTGTTGCCTGTTTTGGGGCACAGCCACATGACAGACCTTATTGCTTTTCTTCCTGTGTTTGTAAATTTAACTAAATTAATTTGATTTATATAGCCAATAAACAGGTGCTTCTGTCCCCTGCTCTCAGACACAATTGTCAAGTGGACTGCTCCTGCAGCCACCTCTCCACCAATAATAACATCTTTTAGTGGAAAGTAATAATTTAAAGGGGCAATGGTCCTAATTGCATAATGCCTTGATGGTGGCTCTGTTTTCAGAGAATAACTAATGTTTTTCACTACAAGATCAGTTATCATCTCTGGGGATATAGCTGCCTCCTTCCTGGAATGCTTTTCATGCTGGAGGACATGCATTGAAACCGAGAGCAATATTGTCAGCGCAAATCCCAGCTGACACCACGCGTTCCTGGCTGTGATACAGCCAGCTCCCAAGGGGCAAGCAGAGCCTGACCTCGGGCAGCCAGCAGAGACAAGGCTGAAAGCTTCCGGCCTGGGATACAGCTCTGCTGCTTTACACTGGAGGGAAAATTCCCGGACCCAGCTCTCCAAGGTTTTTCCAGCAAACGACTACTTTGAGTTAAACATCTTGATGTGAAAACATCCCTCTGCTGGCAGTAATAGCTATGGGAGCCTTCCCAGTGTGATTTGTGTGCAGTAGCACTGGGACTGAAACTGCCTGCCTTGCTCCTCATGGCACGCCACACTCGGGCAGTAATTCAGAGCTTGATTTCCTTCCTTTGGGGGCTCAGTGTTTCAGATTCTTTTCGACATTTTTTACCAGAAGTCTAAGCCCCCAGTAAAACTGAGCATCCAGATGGCTCAACACAAACCCTAAAGCAAGTTATCAAGACCATCCTGATTATGTCTTGACCTATTACTAGAAAATCAACAGCTCCTGCAGATCTCTTGCCAGTAATTAGCCGGTGGACATCAAACTGCTCCTCCTCAAGCCCTTCCACCACGGCCCCTTTCCCACCGAGCTGTCGCCCTCAATCAAGGAAAGCCCCCAGTGAGCAGATAAGCCCTGACCTCTGGCCTTGAGGCCACCATGCTCTGGCTCAGGGGGTCTCAGGAGGCTTCCGTCCAGAATGCACACTGGTTTACATTTTAAATGGCAATTTAAAAACCATGATACAGCTAACACTGAAAACACGACTTGTTTGAGAGCAATCCCTGTCACAGAGCATAACAACAGCATGCCTCAGGGTTTGCCTTGGTTTTTTTTTTTTTGATGTAAAGGTATCAAATGATCAGCTGACTCTCACGATGTTATTTCACCTCTCCCTATGAAGCAAGACCATCAGACACACTTTTCTTAATTACTCAGCAATCCCACTGAGATTCATTTATCTCTGGGGTTAAAATATGCCAGGCATTTAATGTACAAACCAAACAATTGTATTAAAAGTTTGCCAGAAGGAGTATCAGCCTTTTATGGGTGTAAATTTCCCTGTTTGAACAATTCAGAAAAGGTGGCTGTGATATATTCAGTTTAATTATTTCTTTCAATGGCTTTATGAATGTCCTCTCTGCTATCTACAAGCAGTGTACATCTTGATTATATATGACATGTTTGCTTTTAACCAAAAGCAAATCAATAAAGAGACTCCACTTTTTATTTAATGTCACTGTTGGATGGCTGCACACAACCAAAAACTCCACGAATATAAGCTGAATCATAAAAATCCAAACAGCTACTTAACAAAGCATAAAAAATAGATGCCAAGCCTTTGTTTTTTGGAATTAGGTTATAAACCATGCCCCTGCATCTGAAATGCGAAGTAGCAGAGCTGCAGGATAAGGCACGAAGCAGCACCTTCACCCCTCTGCCTCCTGGCGTGGTGGCTTTGAATCAAAGTGCAAGAGGAGTCATCCTGCCTTAGAGAACACCTACCAGCTGTCCTGGCCCATGGCCCATCATAAGAAAGGAGAGGCTGGGACAAATTGCAGTCTCAAAGTTCAGATTGGGGATTTTTTTTCTTGCATTTTTATTTTCCAATTTTTTAATCCCCGTATCATTCGGCCCCTGATCCAGTGTGCAGCCCAGGGGTTGCCACCTTGTGGCTTTGCTTCTTGTACATCTGATTTTTCACTGTTTGCAGATCCCGTCAATTAATATCTCCAGAAGAAGAGAAAGTACCTCTAGACGGTTTTCCAAGGCTTTTTGATTTCTGTAATGGGAGCCCTGATGGCTGCTGATTTGTGCTAGAGTGTCAGTCTCGTTTGCAGGTAACCTGGGACAGATGCACTCCGCTTCACTTAGCTGGGCTGTAGCACAGTCAGATCTGTTCGAGATGCACTTTGCTACCGGCAGAGGCACCCTCCGGGCACTACAACAGTGTGCAAGTACTTAGTCACTGCTGCCTCTTAACCCTCTGACCACCAGGACATTTGCATTTTGTAAATTAAATAAGCTGTACTCGGTGGCTGACTGGGGTAAACAGCAACTTCTATAGCTAGTGGAGCCTAATTAACCAGGTCTGAGTAAGGTCGATGCACATATCCTGGTAATACTGACATTGCACATTGATATTCCAGCTGAGGATCCCAGGGATTTTTATGTGACAGTGCAGGGGACAGGGCAGGGGGATGGGTCAACAGTGAGTATGAGAGTGTCCCTTTGCTGACGGACACAGGGGTAGAGTCACCCATTGCTGCCTACAGCAGAAGTCTGGGCAGGGCCTGGAAGTTTCCCTAATTTCAGTACTTTACTCCCGTTTCCAGCTCCAGCTTTCTCCTGCTTCCTAGAGTCAGAAGTAAATGGGGAATCCATTAGTTCGTTCTCCTCTGACAGCAGAGCACCACAAAACCCCACTGGTCTCCAGGACACTTAAAATGATGCTGTGAGCCTTCTGCAGGGGCTGAGCCAGTGAACGCTGACCCTTTGACCATGCTCTGACCCTTCGACCACAGCACCACCCCTGTTGCTGGCAGAGGGAGAGAGGGGCATTTGGGGGGAAGGAGGCAAAATAAATGGAAATCAAACAGGGTAAGAAAGAAGCTAAGGCTTATGTGTAACTAGATCTGCTAGACTGGAGAAGAAAATTGTCCCAGATGTTTTCCAGTGAAAAACAGTTTTTGCACTCAATACACATTTTCAAGAACATGATTATTTTAATTTTTCATTATCTGAAAAGTTGTGATTGCCAAGAAAGTCCCAAATGTTTCTGTTTTGTAACCTATGGGTTTCTCATGGAGAAACTTGAAGAAACATCAGCACAGACAAGAGAAGTCCCTAATCCCATGGGGAAAAAAAGACCCCAATCAACTCTGGCTGGAGCCTAGAATCAACCCTGCAGATAGGACCCAGGAACAATTTCCCATCCTATTTGCTTAATTCAGTGTCAAAGAAAACGTTTCCCTTTTTTAGGGCTGCAGAGCAGGCTTCTTCCTGCATCCTCACAAGAGGGAGTAGCTGTTATACCACAAAGAAAAGGGAAGAGGCGATGACACCATGTTCTATGTCAAGGTCAGTCTTCCTCTAGACTCTTACAGAAAATATTGAGAGAGGAGAAAAGTGGAACCCCCTTGTAGCAGTTTTCAACCCAGTTTTCTGATTGAATCACATTTTGATGGAAGTTGGGTCAGGAAAAGCCCAGAAGAGAGGGGCAGTAAAAACTGGGATCTGTGGCAAATGCTAACGAGAGAGCATGTTAAGAGGGCTTGAATGGACAGCTTACACACAAAGCGTTTTAAATCCGATGGTAAATGACAACTACGTTCCTTTGTGCCTTATTATTAAATCGTGTCGGATTAATCTGACATTAAGTGGTATTTCTGTCTCTCTCCTCTGCCACACAGATGCATCATTCCCATGAAACGCTGTGTTTCACTTGTGCCTCCACCAGCAGTGTGGGACCAGCTTCTGTTTGCAGAGGTAAGAAGTGGGTTCCTCTTCCCTACTGCTCTCATAGACTGTTTTCCTAAATATTATATGGGGAAAAAAAGAAGTCTGCAAAATGGGGATATTGACTGTTCAGATTCAGCTTGGCTGCTTCTGTTCCTCCTAATCAAAATCTGACTGTCTTGGAGAAATCTTCTGCTGGTGAAGACTGCATTGTGCTGTTACCAGACAAAATTGTGACGTCCCACCTTGGAGAAGACAACAAATAAGAGACGACCCTCCAGGACACATTTTCTCAGGTGCTGTGGGATGTCTTGGTGTATAAGGAATGACGAGCCTCAGCTGCACATAGAAACAAACAGATTCTTTAAGAAAGTTCACTTTTATTACAGCCACACTAAAGAGTGAAAGGAAGAGCCCTGAGAGCTGTGTTGACCAAAAGTCATGGATTCTCTGCAAGATTTTCCACTGAATCAGTCATTTAGACAACTTTCAATTATTCTGTTCTGGACCTCAAAGCCGCACTAAAAATAACAATAAAAAAAGAAAGTTAAAATAGCAGCAATTCCTGGAAATTCTCCTGAGCTTTCTGGTACGGTCCTAGTAACATGTATCAGGAAGCAGAGAATGACTGCATAAAGCATTTGACATTGATTGAATATATGGATTGGTGGTGTCTCAACCCCTGTTTTAATCTTTCCATTACCTATGATATTTTTTTACAGAGAAAGTCTTATTATTTAGAAAACAATTTCTTGCAGCCTTCAAATAGAGGAGAAGCTGCAGCATCTTAATGGAAGGTAAATTACTGCTGCTTTCACAGCCAGAGCCATTCCCTGGTCTGATGGAAAGGTTAACCATTTAGCACCTCCTCTGTCTGAACACCACTCTCCATGAACGCGAATTTGGCAGAATTTGTCACAGTGTATTCCACAGTGGGAAAAGCTTCTCCACATTTGCTCTGAGGGGTAGTTATTTCACGCCAATGGGGATTAAATTTTTAACAGCAGGGAAATCCCATATGGGAGAGCATCTGGCAGGGAAACAACTCGCAGGGACCCAGTGGGCCCAGCCTCAGTGACTGCCACCCCTGGGTTGCCAGATGACCACGCAAATTCAGGTGATCTGTCCCCACCTCCCTCCCTCCGAAGCAAATGAGCAATCACACTTGAGCACCAAAATCGGATTCCAGCCGAGGTGTCTAGGTGGGGAAGGCAATTCCTTTAATCCACTAAGCTACTTTAGTTCCTCGTCTTTATCTGAAACTCACAGACAGAAAGTGTCACTGGGAACTTGATGGACTTAACTACTTAATGCAATCAGCATTTCTGGGTGCAAATTGGGGTTTCCTGGTTACCTTTCTTAAAAGGGAAACAGACAAAAAAAGCGAAAAAGGTTCTATTACAACACTGTATTGGATGTTGGAGGCACCATTTTGGAACCAAATCCTCATCAGACAATCTGTGCAGGTCAAAAAAGCATCTTAGCATAGGATGGGGAGGACAGAGTGGTGTGTGGTGTTTAGTCTGAAAATGGCTGCGAGCCTGAAAGTCTGTTTAGTTTTAAAAGCCAAGCAAACTCAACACAAATGCTAAAAAATGTGGAGCTGGTTAAATCCATCAGACTGCCAGCAGACGCCGTGTGACATGTTGATTTTCCTGTCTCTCCCTGTTATTTGGTAAACCACAGAGGCTTCCCACACCTCCACCCCGAATCCAGCTGTCACAGATCCAATATCAGAGGTGCACCAGCTTTGCAGCACTTGGATGACTGCGAGCAGTGCGAGGCATAATGAAAGTCACTCTTGGCATCAGGCTTTCAAAGCTCCCCCGAGCTCTTACTGTGCTTAGATTTTGGCATGGGGGAGCTCTTCTGACAAGAGAGAATGCTAAAACTCACCTCGAGCTCTTCCTGTGGGTGAGCAGCAGGTGTGAGGCTCAGGTGACCACTCCCTCCATCCTGTGCCCTTGTGCTGTCTCAGCCCAAAATTTCCAAAAGGAAGTCACAGAGGGACTAAGGAGAATTTGGGAAAGGATGAGAAGCTGGCACTGAATGGCGTGAGGGGGCTCTCAGCTGAAACTGCTGCAGCAGCGCCCTGACCCCAGGGCTGAGCCTTGGGATGCTTCTTTCCCAACCCAGGCCCCTGCTCAAAGGCATCTCAAAACCTTGACCCAAAGTTCCAAAGCCCCCCTTTCCCACTCCCACCATACCAGTCAGCTTGATACAAAACTTAAAATGCTTCATTACCCCTCACGAGGTTATTAAAGGCAATAAAGCGGGGGACTCTGGGAGGGGAAGGTTACTTCCAGTGCCATTAAAGCAGGGAGGGGTGTAACAGCTGAACAACGTGCCCCCTTACAAGGCTTTGAAAGTCAAAGGCAGGGGCACCAGGGAAATTTGTTCTTATATTTGCCTTTGTAATCCACTCTGGCATTTTATTCCATGCAGAGTCCATTCTACCTTTTGCTCTGACACCCCGACCATGTGCCAGGGCTCCCCATTTGCCCTCCTCACTTGCGGGATCAGGAGATGGCTGCTCTTTGGTAGCTTCACCCTTGCCTGTGTTTTACTGGGGAACAGAATTCTGCCTCTATGTCCATCAAGTCCATTTCCAAACAGTGGTCATCACCCAGATGACAGCGATTGAAACACACGGACCAAGCACCAATGATGCAAGGACATTTATTCAAAAGAGGCACAGGTATTTATGCTGTTTAAGCTTCCATATAACAATTTCCATTTGTTCTGTCTACGTCCCAGCTAATGCATAGCAAGCTATAATGTTACTTTTTCTTTTGCATACTTGCTTATCTTGCTGCAGGGTGTTCTGCAATCTTCACCAGGGTGTTCTGTTCCGTGTAAAAGGATGCGATTTTTGCAGTCCCTTCTATCTGCATCTTTCTCATAGCTCCTGCTGTACCATTTGTAACAGCCGCACTGTTCATGTTTAACCCATTCTGTTCTGCAACACCCAGAGTTTCCCTTCATCCATCTCTCTTTACTTATTTTTCTATACACGCTCAGTCCTGGGGCTTTTGTCCTACTGTATTTTCCCTCTCATTCTTTTTCCTCTGGAAATTGACAATTTCTGAAGTTTCTGGCTCTTCTGTCACCCTCGGATCTGGTCTTTGTTCTTCCCTGGGTGACAGTTGCCAGCCTAGGACCCAGCAGAGGAGACAGGACAGTGGTGCCCTGCGGAAGAGCCCACAACCACCTGGAGAACAATTTCCTATTTGTGCAGCCCCAAGCCCAGCTCCAGACCTGAGGACAGCACAGCTCTCCCTTTGTTTCTCTCATCATCCTTACAGGGGTCTCCAGCTGTTTCCAAACCTCATGGCTGTTACAATCATCCCCCCAAAACTGAGATGCACCAAAATTTAGAGGGGGGTCATTCCACAACCCATCCCTGGGGATGCGGGGCACTGCTGACTGATGGTTAATGGCAACAGCCACGTCGGTCAGAACCAGGAGTAAATTGAAGGCCCCCTTGAAAACAGGGGAAACAGATGTTCAGAAGGCTCACACTCCTCATAATTAACTTCAGAATGTAAATGCCTGATAATTCCTCATTTTATTGCCCAGCCTCACGCTCAGTGTCAGGGGATCCTGCAGAGATGCTTCATACATCCGCTCTGAAGGTCACAGCAGCAGTGGGAGCATACCCAAACAGGAGAGGGGAAAGAGAGCAGGGAACCACTGTTGCAGTGGTTGGGCTGTGGTTGAAAACAAAAGAGTGTCCTGAGCAACAGACAAAATGAAACATCAGGGTCTGAGTGCAAAGAGGGAAAGGGGGAGACCTTTCCTGGACAAACAGGACTACTGGAGTTGAAGATTATCCTTAGCTGGATTCCTGATCATGGTGTTCAGATTTTTATCAGTAAAAAAACACAGCATTTTTTAACTTAAAAAGAATCTTGTGAAAGACAATTCCCTGAATCCAACATGACTTTGTTGGGAAGTAGGTCTGTCCTGGAAATTTTTCCCAAATTATCTTTCCCTATGTAGATTTTTACTTCCTGATGAATAGAAATTTAACAATATCTGCTCTATCATTTTCTGACTCTCGCACTTCTTTTTTCAGACATTTGTTCATACTCTTGTCACTTGCTTTTCTTTTTCATCTTTCCTTCCCTCTCCTCCCAAGCACTGTCCCTGTTCAGACCCAGCTGACAGTGGTTAGGACCACAGGTTAGGATGTGGTGGTGAGCTGGGAGGGGATGAGGTTTTGCATTCTCTGACCTTGTCACTTAGACCTCCACAGTGAAGCTCACACTCACTTGGGATCTAACTCCTTCTGCACAGAAAGGATCCTGCAAGAACAGCACTCATAAGGAGATTTTACTGAGGACATCACATGGATGAGTTCATGGTGTTGTATCTAGAAGGCTCCTGCACTTACTGCAGCAGCTCAGCTGGCCTCTGCTGCAGGAGGGACCTGGTATTGCTCATGGAAAAGGGGTCAATGGAAAAGCAAGAGCCTGGAAGACACAGGACATGGAACAGGTCCCACAGCTCACAACGTGAAGGAGTGGCTTACTGGACCTTGATGCACAGCGGGGAGCAGCACTGCTGGTAATACTAAAGCTGGATTTACAATGCAAAGGCTGAACTAGTGAGCTGTATTTCCATGCAAATGGATTTCTGTGAATGCATGTATGGAAAAACAGCAGCATGGATGAGTGGAGCAGAGCTGAGGCAGGCAGGTGCATCCAGCATGAGCAATTTACTGTTAGTTGGGAGACCAGTGGAAGCTCCTCACATGTTCTCTTAATGTCTAGAGTTTTGCTTAATAAGCATAGAAAACATGCATATTTATTCTAACCTTTAGCAGAGCATATCAAAGATAGGTCAAATACATCTTTGAAGACAGCATGACCACAGCAGTATTCCTCAGGGATCTGAGTAATACAAAGGCACCCCCAAGTTTTCCACTTAACAGACCTCTGTATATCATCATGGACACTTGTCCACACTTGAAATGTTTCTGTTTAATAACCGTGAAGCAACTGGAAATAATAAATGAGAAAATGTCTGAGTAGAGCAATATTAATTATTTGTAACAAAACCAATGTTTGCATTGCAGCCAATACGATGTTGTACGCGTGAGATTAGCTTCGGTTACTACATTAAAAGGTCAGCATGAAATGAGGGGTAGAAAACATCTCTGGTTTGTGAACATGTGCTGTAGACAGTCAGGAGTGAGTTATTGCAGCCCTCATCCTGATGTTTAAAAAAGCACAGGGGTATGTTATTCTAACTACTCACTTACCATTTATGAATTTCAGCTCATACTGACCAAACAGAAATCACATGCATGTGTACAGACTATTATTGATTAGCAGCTAAGGCCATTCCCAAAAAAACCACAGGCACAGAGAGACTCTGCAGCTGTGCCTACAACCAGGATAATGTCTTGGCTCAGAACAAACCTCCATTATCCTTGAGGAATAAAATATGCACAGTAATCAGGCAAGGGAGATGTCCAGTGTACAGTTAATTTTGGTGAGGCATATTGATCATTTTGCAGTAGTAATGAAGTGAGGCAATATTTAGAGGTCTCCAAGGGTTTACTAATCAAGAAGGTTTTGCCTTGGTGCTTCAATGTGATGCATTAGAGACAACATAGACAATGCAGAGAAACCAGTCCACAGACCACTAAGCAATGATCTGTGCTATGACCACATTCCCTAAGTGCAAGACTCTTATCAGTATTCAAGTGTGCCTAGCAAAAGACCACGGAAGAAACCTGTGAGATGTCAAAGGCTGGTCACAGAGGAGTCAGGCACACAAGGACTTCATCCCGTCTAGACACGCCCAGGCTTTGCCAGGGGAGTGTGTACAGTATATTAAACATGAAGCCAGCAAGAATTCAGGCAAGATAAAACCCAAACATCAAAAATATAGGTATGCATGAATGCACTTTTGTCATATTGCCACTTTCATGTTATAAATTCTCTGCCTAGTCCGTTCTGAGAATGTTTCATACAAAACAAATGTAATCACACATTGAGTGTGATATTCAGATCATGGGATGCAGGCACACACAGAGTCAACACCTCTGAGCTGGGTGTAAGGGAGGAAGTTGGTCTCACAAGGGACAGGGGCTGCTGGCAAAGTGACTCTAGTGACAGACCAATATCCTTTCTGAATTACTAACACCAGACGTTCAAGGACAAATTATTCCTTTCCAACCTTTCTTTTTATGGAATATTTCTCTTCTCCCAAAAGATGTAGCGTGTGTGTTAAAAGGAAGCTCAAGGCAGTAGGTAACTTCTCGTGCAGGGAATTATAATGCCTTCCAAAATGAATGCTTAATATTACGTATGGGCACCTTGCTCCGTGGCTTAAACCTGAGCACTCACTGCTAAAAATGCTGTGAAGCACAAGGGCAATCTGGTCACACTGCCTTTTACTGTGGCATCGAATTATATCAAGCAGAGGGTTTATCCAGCTCATTAATATGAAGAGATTTTTGATCTTGTTTGTCTTTTTAGGATAAGCAGATGACATTAGAGTTTGTGTCAGATTCTGCCTTCCCGATCAGTGGAACCTGCCTGCTACAGATAAGTGTGACAAGTTTAATTTATGCCACAATAGAACAGTGATGGAAAACACTGAATCTAAATAAGATTTTTGACAAAGCTTTCTTACCAGAAGAGGAAAGAGCAGAGTAATTCATACACACACGTACACTCAATCATAGATACACAGCCACTGAATCCTACGACATTATTGATGGAGATGTTTGGCTTTGTTATTTTTAATGCCTAAAATATCTTCTTTGTTGGATGGCTAACTTTAATGTCAGATTGGCCTCAGATTTCCCCCTGAGGGAACTTGCAATCTGTATTAACAACCCTGCTCAACAGAGAGGCCCATTTAACACTCTTATTAGCTCAGTACAAAGATTAATTAAGCAATGATCTCTTCCAAACAGCTCCTCATCAGTGGTTAATAACATGTTTGTTAGTTAACTTCCTAAGGCTAGATCTATGATGGGAAATGTTCTAGTGTGCTGGTTAACTGTCTTAACAATTGTTAAAGGTTTTATTGTCAATGTAAATTGTACCTCAGGATTTGTAACAAGAGAAGTGTTCATAAATGGTTATCCAAAAAAAAAAAGTAAATTTAACCATGTAGATAGAAAGTCAGTCATTTAACCAGTGGGGGTCTAAGATCCAATTAGAAAGAAGGCCATCTTGAAGTAACTATATCATTAAAATGGTCTCTGCAATATTCTTTACAATGTATTTTTGAACATGCATAAGACTTCTGCTGGCTTTTTGAATGTTTTTGTTTACAATAGCTTTCTGTTGCCATCTAATAACCCTTCGAGCATCTAATGACTCCTCATCCAGCAAGCTTCTGTGCAGCCACCAGCCCACGAACAGCAGCACAGCCAGCAGTGGAGGGATGGAGCGGGCCAGTGGTGACAACTAAGAAATAATTGGATCAGGCTATATATTGCTTTGTCCACCACTAATCCAGGTCAAAAGCTGCAAAAAATTTAATTCTGTAAGCCTGAAAAGTTTCTTTCCAGAAATCTCTGTGATTCATACAACATGAATCACAAAGCTACCCCAGTCTTGAAAGAGGAAGAGGGAAAAAACCCCAACAATTCAAATTAATTTAGGGTTACATTGATTTCTCCTCCATCCTTTTATGGGACCGTGTCAGCATTTATCAGAATAATGTCTCCAGATGAAATATTTCTTTTGTAGCTGCGGATGTTGTTCTTTTGTGCCGTGCTTAGAAACAGTGACATCACATAAATCCTCCTAAAGATGCTGATTGCAAACAGGATACCTCTGCCCACAGGCAGCCTGAGGTGTGACAGCCCCATGGGGCCATGCCAACATGTTGGTGCTCCTTACTGGAGCTGGGCACGGCCAGGAGCAACACACTGAGCCCACGGCCCCTGCATGGCACCAAGACCACCACAGGGGCACTCCACAGGCTTTTGATGATGGCAGTAACTCCACTGCCTGTGTCCCATGGCCAGATCAGAGAAATTATCCTCTGGAAACTGTAGTAAATATATATATATGTATTCCAGGAACAATCAGGGACAAAAGCCAAGAAAACTCCTGCTCTTTAACTAATATTCCCTTTTTGATATAGAAATCAATACTGCAGTGATTAGGTGCTTTTAGAGCAGCACAAAATACTTCTAAAAAAAAAAATAACCCCACGTGATAAATCCTCCTCTACTCGTCTCAGGTGAAGAGCTGAAAACCAATTTCTACGGTTCAGAAGCAAGCAGGGAAGGAAAACATCTTTCCAGATATTGGATTTATCACTTCGGTAGTACATCAATTTTATCATGTCATTCTCTTCACACTTCACATTGGTTTATACAGGTGAAAATTAGAGTTGAACCTCCCATACATAAATGTGATCTTTCCTTTCTCTCCAGATGTGCATGGCTGAGCCAAGCCTGGAACTGATATATGCCTGTTGCCAGAAAAAAAAAGTCTGACTCTCAAACTCTCTATCCAGTTGCCTTATTTATTAACTACCCAATACATCTTGTTATAGGCTACAGCAGTTTAAACAAAATCAGGCTGATTTATGATCTTACAGTATTTGATCAGTATTAAATTGCTTTTCCTAAAACTGTGCTGAAGCGGGACCCCAGTTTGAGCATTTCCTTATGAACAAATCTTGTGGTTATGTAGCCCTCCCACGATGACATTTCAGTGTAGATGGTGATGCCATTGGTCCTATGTTCCAGGAAAAGGCTCATGTGTCCATTCAAACCTGTACAACAAACAGAACTACTCTGTTTTTCACAGGTTTAGAAATGTTTTAAAAGCACTGCTTATCACTTTTTTTTTTTTTTTTTTTTAAACTTCAGATGTGCTAAGATTCCATGCTTCCACTTGGGCCAGAGGATGCCATGATTTACACCAAGCTGTCATCAGGCAGCACTGCCATTTTTTATGTGTAGTTATGAATGCAGCATTAACTAGAACAAACAACAGGTCAGGATTGTGCATCACACACTGCAAGCACTTTACTGATGAATAGGCAAGGCCATCTTCATAATTTGTGCACTAAGAAAGAAAAAAAAAGTGGGTGAAATTATAGCAATAAAAATGGAAATTAAAGGCATGAATACAGCAAATAGATTATGCTATCATTCCAGAGCAGACAGTAGAGAAGTCACAGTTGCCCATTTATGTTTTGACCGTTCATGCATCAGATGAGATTTTCAAAAAGGGGTACCACTGTTTGGGGAAGTGAAGAACAGAATAGGTGCTGCTAAGTGTGAATTTAACAATGCATTTTTTATTTGCACAACTTACTTTTGGATAAGCTGGCAAAAAAAGTCATTTCCCTAAAGAAAAAAAATAGAAATTCAGATCATGCAGGAAAAATGTCACAATCAGGCATACTATCTGTCAACTTACCTCTCTCTTACAGTGGTCCTAACCAGACACCTCAAGGGGAAATTCAAAAGCCATCAGACAGTCTCCTATTTTCTACCAGAGTTAGACACAGGCTGACATAGCCTGCTCAGCAGCTCTTACAGTCTCCAAGAGATGAGTAGTTTAAGCCCACACATATGACACCCTGAAAGATTCAAACTTGCCTGGGATGGTTCCCAAGCACAGGAACATGACTGTCTGAGTCTGAACGACTGTGTGATGCAACCTGGCCATCCCAACACGAATTTTTCCCAACCAAATGCCCTGTGTGATTTGGCAGCTGGGTCAGGGACTTTTCCCAACAGGCAGCTATCCCATTTCAGGAGTTAGGGCAGCTTGCTCACACAGAAACAAACTGCTGGATACCAGGAGCTCACAATGCCTGACAGCCTTCCCCATTGTGTAAACATTCATGTAACAGAAGCTGGTTTAGACTCAGTCTTAGTTTACCTCCCAGAAACAGCTGTATGTGCTCACAGCATGCTTAAACCTTTTGAAAATTTTGGGAAGTCCTACATCTTGAACTCTAAACCTAATTAGGAACTGTGAGGAAAACACGAATTTCTATTTTATTGTACAGTCCTGCCACTCTTCAATTTTACTGAATTTCGACTGAGCTTTGCCATAAGGAGCAGGAAAAAAGTATCTTCCATGTTCTTTTTTCTGGACCACTACTTCACATAATTTAATAATATCTACTATTACTCCTTTCTTTTCTAATGGCATAGTCCCAAGAGTTTTAAAAACTTTGACATAAGATCTTACGTGCCTTCCCCAAGTTCCCACCTGCTTTGCAATAACCTTTCTCGCATTAAGAACCTACTCATAGTGCAGTTTCTACCTCTGCATACATCATTTTTTCTGAGTATTCTTCTATTTTTGGCTTTACACACATCTCTCTATATCAGATTGAATGTAGGTGAACTGTAGGTTTCCTTCTGGCACCAATACCACAAACTTATGACACTGCAAGGTATAGACATTGATGAAATTTTCTGCTTCAGTGATACGTCAATATGGTGGGTTGACCCTGGCTGGACACCAGGCGCCCACCAAAGCCACTCCATTCACTTCCCTCAGCTGAACAGAGGAGAGAAAATACAATGAAAGGCTTTGTGGGTCAAGATAAGGAGAGAGAGATCACTAACTAATTACTGTCAAGGCCAAAAAGACAAGTATGGGAAAATTTATTTAACTTATTATCAGAGTAATGAGAAATAAAACCCAAGCCATAAAACACCTTCCCCCGCACCCATGGGCTGCAGGGGCACAGCTGCCTCCCCATGGTCTGCACCAGGGGCTGCAGGGGAATCCCAGCTCTGGCACCTGGAGCACCTCCTGCCCCTCCTTCTCCACTGACCTGGGTGTCTCTCACATATTCTCACTCCTCTCTCCATCTACAATGATACAGGTTTTTTCCTTCCCCTTCTTAACCGTGTTATCCCAGAGGTGCTACTGCTGTCACTGCTGGGCTCAGCCCTGGCCAGCAGAGGGTCTGTCCTGGAGCTGGCTGGCATTAGCTCTGCTGGATGTGGGGAAGCTTCTGGCTGCTTCTCACAGAATCCAGCCCTGCAGGCCCCTGTGACCAAACCCATGCCATGCAAACCAAATAGAGTCACTTTGGACATCTTGATGCTGACTGGAAGAAGGACTGGAAATGAGCTAAATGAATGGGCCACAGGGCAGCAAACACATCTGTTTGGGTTTCCCTCCAGTTGTAAATGGGATTTGCAAATTTTCTCATCTTGCTTCTCAGTTCCTTCCCAAATCACAAATGTACAGGGAGGTCACCCACTGCGAGCTGTTTGTGATGAGACGTGATCACTTAATCCTCTATTTTACCTTCTGTTTCCTAGTTATTTTTAAATTCATGTCGTTTCTTTATTCTTCACTCACTACAGCTTAATTTTTTCCTACTAACCTTGTGCGAGACATTTCAGAAGTCCTCTGAAACCTCCTGCTAGCACATTTTCTGTGAGCATGCAAGGCACAGATGTAGCCACAATGTCTAAGACAGAGCCAACTGCGTGTTTCGTGCTGGCACAAAGCACCTTTGCAACTCAGAGAGCAGGTAAATCTTGTGTGCACCTATTCAGGTCCCAGTAGCCATCTTAAAAATACATATGAGCAGCGTAGGCCCACTTGTTCTTTTCCTGACCTTCAGTTTTTCTCCCCATTTCTCATTTTTTCAGAAGACAGAATTCATATTCCATCCTCCTCATTTCCAGGGCTCCTTGTGTCTGTAGGTTGAATCCAGCTTCTGAAAGCACAGGGAAGCAGACCAGGGCCGACCAGGTGAGAATCTGCAGGTACTACAGAGAGCAGTAAAACCACTCCTCTCCCTGCTGGAGACACCCATCTGGTGCCATGTTACAACCACATAGCCTGGTTCCAGAGCTATTTCACCAGTGTTTCTTGTGCTCAGTTAGCACACCCAGACCCTTCTGCCTCCATCATTCTGATGAGTGACCTCCTGGCCTCTAGAAGCATGAAGCCAGGCTCCTAGGCTGAAAATGACAATCTATGCTACTCAAATTGTGCCCCATTTCTGTTATTCCCTTCCTTGAGTACTTTCCATGCAGTGCCCCAAGCATTCCTCATACCCATAATATATCCAAACAATGAATTGAATCATTAAGTCAATGAGAAAGAACATTTTCCATTCCACAAAAAGCTGCAGGCTTTCTTAAAATCCTCATCCAAAGCCCATTGCTTCAGTCTTCCCTTGGTTAGGAATTGCATGCTTGCAACCATCACAAACCTTTGACACGTGAACATACACTTAAAATCTGGCAGCACATTGCTTTGTGCCTCAGCAGCTTGTATAAACATCAATTCTGACACTTCAGTCTTTATGGGTAATACCTCAACTTCATTACTAAGGACAGAAAGCAAGCCTGTGGTAGATGCATCCCCAGCAGTGAAAGCACATACTATGAAATTAAGGATTCCCAGAAGATCTTCCCAGTTTATCTTCACTCTTTCATCAGTTGATCCCTGCTGATAGGGCAGAGGCAATAATACTGGCTGTTCAGTACAAAAACAGTCTTCTTCCATAAAACTCTAGGCATTTGGCCACTAAACACTATTTTAGCACCTGTCTCTCCCACATGATTGGTCTCCTTTATTGAGTTTGATGGGACAAATTTTCAAATTTTCTGGAGGCTAGTTGTTGAAGAAACTCCTCACATCTTGATGTTTGTTCACATTGCTTTACTTTGGAGTTTAGGGCTTTGTTTAGAGCTTTTCATTATTAATTTAACAGTTCATTTGCCATTCGCAAGCTGTTTCCTGAAATTGCATCCAAAAAATGGGTCTTGGACACCCACACTGCCCACAATCCCTTACTTACATTACAGTGCGTGCACCAAGACCAAGCATTTGGTACCATCTCCTTGGGCCTCCAACTGGCATTAAAACAAAGAGCTGTACAGTAAAAACAGCTGCTTTGTAAAAGGACCCTTTGGAAAACAGACTCTGACTGCTGCTGCAAAACAAGAGGTTCCTGAATTCTTTTAGCTGGTAGCAAATGTTGGAATTGAACATACAGGCTGTGTCCTGTCTCGTAGAGGCAGAACAGCTCCAGCCTGTTCCCTCCTGAAGGGCATCCCTACAGCAGAAAAGGGAGAACACAACTGCATCAAGGCAATCCAAATAAAAGCCTTAATTTAGCAAAATTGTTTAAACTCTGCCCTCTGAGTACACTGTGCAGATGGCCCACTGTCAAAATCCCTATCTCCCTCCACTAGCTGAAGCAGCAACAGCCCTAAAGTACTCTTTGAGATAATGAATGTGACACTATCCCAAGATACAGATCATAGTCCCATTTGTGTCTCGAGGCTCTAAAAATCTGCTCTGCCTGTGAATCCGTTCCGGCTGCAGGAGCTGGGCCCAGCGTTTCACCGGGGCGAAAGCCGGGTTCCTCCACCAGCACAGGCACAGCTCGTTGTTCTGCAGCGCCACGTGCCAGCGGCGCCTCAGGGATGCTTAGAACTAATTTATCATCCAACTAGGCACAGCATGGGCTTAGCAGCAGAGAGGGCAGACATCTCTAATCTGGTTCGGGGACCGCTTTAAAGTTGCTGCCACAGTTTAAAAGGAGAAACTGAGTAAGGAGAGATGCTTCTCTGTGTTTTCACACTTGAAGCTGGAGCACAAAAGGGCACCCAGGGCACAGGTTCAGCCCCACTGCCTGAAATATTACTGGCTCTTGTGTACCCTACTGAAGCCTTGCAAAATGTGAAATGGACTAAAATTCTTCCACCCTTCTTCTTTTTGCACACAAAATCAAGCTAGAAGAAAAATGGGGAGAAAAGAAGAGATGCAAGAGGATCCATCAGAGGAATGATGATCAACACAGGAAAGGTGTGCAAGGTCCTAAGATAGGAGGTCCTGAAGCAAGGTCTGCAACTCAGACAAGTTTCATGCCTTTTTCTGAAATTGGGATGTGGGCAATTCTCCTTTCCTTAAAGCAATTGTAAAATTACCCAAGGACAGTTTTTGACTTATATTCCCTACAAACTAAACATTACTTTTAGCTAAAATTATGGAGACCAAAATACTCTTACACAGGAACTTACTGGGCTCTACCTGTACAGTAATTCCTGCCAGGTGATGAGAAATTCTTGAAAAAAAATCTTAGTGCTTCCCATAGGAACTTGTATATTTTCTGCCAGTACTGTAACATACTTCTGCAGTCATAAGTGCTGCAAACTGAATTTTAAAAAAGGTGTGTAAGAGCCAATTTCAGCACTGTTCTTTGTAATATCCCAGCAAATGATGGTACAGGTCAGCACTGGCTTTGACAGGACACTATCACTTCAGGAGATACTCATGTAGCCCATCAGACCTACTTTATTTTGCATTTCCTCGGGTAATGTGAAATATTCTTCTCCAAACTAAGTGCATATATACACCTTGACTGTTTTACAGGAAGAGCATTTAAAGCACAGCGTAATAAAATGCCACACCATTAATCTATTTTGTGTACTGTGGTCTTAGATAAGGCTGTTTCTACTATCAAGCATTTTTATGTCTTTTAAAGACAGAGGTTAAAATAGGCTTTAGCATAATTGGTAGCAATGATCTAATACTTCCAGCTTAAAGGCAGCATTATTGTAGCTATAAAACAGGTGAGAACATTTAAATGCTGAACAGAATTGGTTTGTTAACTCTTGCTCAGGAACTACAGTGTTTAAGACACCTTACTTTTTTATAAGCGTATTTAAAATCACCAATTACATTAAAAATAATAGTTAGAGAGCTAAAAATGTCCAGCAAGTGAAAAAATAAAGTTTTGCCTGAGTCACATAGTTTAATAAGAATTTTTAAAATGGCAGAGATTTCTCACGTCATTTATATTTGATACGAGTACTATATACTGCTGTGTGGGCACTTAAAAAAATAGAACTAAAAACAGAGATAAAAACTCCCTCATGTCTTCTTCAACAATTCTTTAATCATAGCGTACAAACATCTTACTGAACCCTTAGGTACTAGGTGCTACAGAAAGCATTATTGTAAGAAATCTCCGTATTTGAACTGAACTGCTATTCATAGTTAGGCCTTTGCCTGAAGCCAATACAACTGTCAGCAATCACAGAGATGTGAGACAGACCTGCTGTTAGACAGCACACTCAACATCCCACCTCAGTGCGCTGCTTCCAAGTGGAGAAAAAGGATAAGAAACTGATATAAACCAGCTGTCCAAAAATTTAGTGGTTTGTAACTCATTTTCATCCTGAATGAGAACAATGAAAGCAAGCTGCCCTGCAGCAAGCCAGTATCAAGGTATAGCTATGGATTTTTTTTCCCATCCTCTATGAGCAGAATTCAAAGCAACAGTTCAGGTTTAAAGCAAGGAAAAGTATAGAGGGGTATACAGAGACTTAGTTGGAGGTTTTAGGAGTCTTGGTTTCATATGGAGGACACCACAGACTACCTAAAGATACCTCACTAGTATGATCCAAAAATCCCACACAAGAAAACAACTCTTACAAAATTGAGCCCAGCCATGACAAGTCCCTAACACACCTCTGAAATCTTAGCAATCAGCAAAAACATCATTGGTCACTGCCTCTACAGCTAACATCCAAAACCTCCTGAAACTCAGCAACTGTGAAACACCCTCAGGCTGCTGCATGGGATTGAGCTGCCCTGATAATTAACAGAATGTAGAATACATCACAGAACATCCTGAGTCGGAAGGGACCCACAGGAATCATCAAAGTCGAACTCCTGGCCCTGCACAGGACACCCCGGGAATCACACCATGTGCCTCAGAGCATTGTCCAAATACTTCTTTGTTGCGATGCATTATTTTTATTGTTCTTCCCAGTTTTAAAATGTTTTTATTGTTTTGTATTGGTACAGCCCTGTTCCCCCTCCTCCTCCTCTGGGGTGGTAGGTCCCATGCCCAAACCACTCCCTTGGTCGCCCTTCTATGGAAGTCTCCCTCTCCTTATTCCAGCACCTTCCCTGCCTGCCACCCAAACCCCTCCCCTTGTTCCAGCGAGTTCCCTGTCTGTCTCCCAAACCCCTCCTATTCTCCCTAATGGTCCCTGTCAGTCCCCACAAACCCTGCCCCTTCCAGCACCTTCCACTCTGGAAATCCCCCAACCCTCGATGCCCCATTGGCCCATGGTGACTCTTCCCCCCCCCCCCCTTTAGGGCCATTGGACCCTGTCCCTGTCCATCCCTTCAATGTCCCTCCCTCAGAANGAAAAACCTCCATTGGCTCCTGGCTGGTATCCACCCCTGTTATCACCCCCCCGTACTTAGGTCCCTGCGCAGCACATTCTGTTGCTTTTTCCTCCCGGGCTGTTTGGGCAGTAAGGCTATGAACTGCACCCAAGGGAAAAGCCTCCTCATCTTCCTTTACCCTTCTCGTCTCGGTTGCTTGACAACTGGCCTTGGGGCTTTGGCTCCCTGGAGCTGGTGAGAGCTATCGCTCCAAAGGAGCAGCGGAAGGACCTTGGGTCCCACGCTGCTCCCCACGCTTGCTGAGGCAAGCTAGTCTGTGGTCAGACAGTCACCGCTACACTTCTCGAACTCTGTCAGACTGGTGCTGTGACCACTTCCCTGGGGAGCCTGTTCCAGTGCCCAATCACCCTCTGGCTGAAGAACCTTTTCCTGATATTCAACCTAAACCTCCCCTCACACAACCTCAGGGCATTCCCTCAGGTCCTGTCACTGGTCGTGAGAGTGAAGTGTCTGCTCCTCCACTTCCCCTCACAAGGTCACAGACTGCCATGAGGTCTCCCCTCAGTCTCCTCTTCTCCAGGCTGAACAGACCAAGTGACCTCAGCTGCTCCTCATTTGGCTTCCCCTCAAGGCCCTTCACCATCATCGTTGCCCTCCTCTGGACACTCTCTAATAGCTCAATATCTTGTTTATATTGTGGCACCCAAAACTGCACCCACCACTCGAGGTGAGGCCGCCCCAGTGCAGAGCAGAGCAGGACAATCCCTCCCTTGCCCGGCTGGCAATGCTGTGCCTGATGCCCCACAGGACAGGGTTGGCGCTCCTGGCTGCCAGGGCACAGCTGACTCAGATTCAACTTGTCAGTGACCAGGACCCCCAGGTCGCTTTCCTCAGCGCTGCTCTCCAGCCTCTCATTCTCCAGTCTGTCCATACATCCAGGGCTGTCCCATTCCAGGTGCAGAATCCGGCAGTTGCCCTTGTTGAACTTCTTATGGTTGGTGATTGCCCATCTCTAACTTACTGAGGTCTCTTTTCAGGGCCCCACTGCCTTGCAGGGAATCAAGAGATCCTCCCAATTTAGTATCACTGGCAAGCTCACTTAGCCCTTAATGAGGAAGAGCACAGGGCTAAGGATGGAGCCCTGTGGAACCCCACTAGTGACAGGTCACCAGTCTGATGTCACCCCATTCACTATAACCCTGTGTGCCCAACCCATGAGCCAGCTGCTCACCCTTTGCATGATGCATCTATCCAGCTGTGTGCTGGACATTTTATCCAGAAGCATATTGGAGGGACAGTATAAAAAGCTTTACTGAAATCCAAAAGATTACATCAACTAGCTTCCCTTGATCAACCAGGTGGGTTACTTTGTTGTAAAAGAAAATCAGGTTTGAAAAGCAGGTTCCCACACAGAGCCCTGCTGGCTGTGACCAATGACTGCATTGTCCTTCAGGTGTTTTTCAATATGCACTAGTTAGCCCATTTTGAAAGCAGCCAGCATATCCAAAATGCAGTTAGTCTCATAAATACAGACACCTAAAATTGCTTATAAATCTTCTTGAAGTGGTTGGTTTTGGTTTTTTTTCATTTTCTCTTTCATCAACAAGAAAGGGAACCTTAACTGACTGGACTGGGTTTTCGTGTCCAGAAATTACATTGAAGGAAATCTATGTTAAAGATGGAAAAGTGCTCGAGTTTGGTCCCAATCCACATCAGAGGCTACTGTGATAAGAAACGGATTTCGAAAAGAGAAGGCAAACAGACTCCCAGCTATGTAACAAATTCAAGATGTGTACTGAAGGACCAAGGTGGTGGTGAAAATACCCGTTCATAATAAGGAAAAAGATACACAGATGGTTTTCCTCAGTTTAATAGCCATGGATGTTATAAACTGCTAAACCCAGACATCTTCACATTATTACACTCGATGCACCATAAAACAGGTTTATGTTACAGTGTAAGGTTCAATATTACAAAAGTTGCAGAGACCTTCACACAGAAGTCTTAATATTTTACTCCTATTCACATCTAAACCCAGTATCCTTAACTGTGTACAAATGGAGTATTTCTTTCCATCTTCTACAGCAGCTTTCCAACCACCAGTTTTAAACAGCAACACCAACACTGGTAGTGAGAAATTAACTAGGAATTGCCACTGCAGCCATTTCCTCAAGTCACACACACTTCCTGCTGGAGAGCTGGCTGTGGAATTTTGCTGTCCTCTGTCTTTTCCTGCCCAGGAACTTGGCACACAGTCTTTCGTTTGAATAACCGTAGGCTCAACCGTAACAAGTCACTGTCCATTGCTGCGGAATTTGTGTAAGTTTGCTTCGTTGCACCCTGTTCAAAATAGAAATTAAATTTAAAAAAAGGAAGAACTGAAAACAGTGCCTTGTAACACCAAATTAACCTCAAGTACTCTCAGTAATTAGAGGTTTAATCATACTAATCATAGCACTAGAAAAGACTTGGAGAATTAATGATTTTTCTACTAGCATACAAGAAGTTTTAGTTTTAACTTGGATTCTTACAGTTCTTATAAAAGTACATGGAATCTTAAGCACCGAAGTTATCCAACAATTACCTTTGAAATCATATTTTACCTAATTATTTTTATTATGTATTCTTTAAATATATAAAATGTATCTCCAGAATTTAAACCCCAAAATGATAAGAAACAGGCCCTAGCTCTAGTCTCAAACTAATCTCTCGTTCTACCTAAAAAATAAACATCCTACAACCTCTCTAAATAAAAGTGTTTATTATCTAAAGGACTAGACATGCTTCAGAACAACAAACACAAAAATTATCTCCCAAGAGAAAAGCTCTGCTTAGGGGAATCTGTGTTTCCACACTTTGACCAAGCACTGTAAGCAGACCACTTGCCTTTTCATTCTTCATGAGCTGCTTACGAATTGCAGAATCCCTGCGGAAGCACAGTGCTTTGCAGCAAGGACCCAGATTGCTGAGAAGACCTGCTCTCTCTTCCTTTCGCCGAAGTGCAGCCATGTTCAGTGCTCCCAGTTCATGTTCAAAAAGGTTTTCTGCATCTGGAAAGAATTGAAATTTGAAGAGATCTATATATATATATGGTATTTTTGAACAGCAACATACAGTAATATGAACGTTTTACTATTTGGATTTCTGCCTTCTAAACAATATCAAGGTTTGGAAAAAAAGAGTATTTGAGTTTATAAAATAACATGAATAAATCCTTCACCATTTGAAGGGAAGGATGGATACTCTTGTATTTAGTTTCAGCACTGGAAAGCAATATTGAGACAGCAATCACTGGGAAGCCTAAAAATCAAGTGACAGCTTTGGACAGAAGATGGAGTATGATTTATGGTCAGATGTGTGACAGACAAAAGCTGTTTACCACTTGCATTAATCATTAAGAACCTAAGCTCCACTTCTTTGCAAGACATCAGTTAACTCTCTGCCAGTGTCAACACTGTTTTTGCATGGCTATGCAGAAGTGAAATACAACAATCTAGAATAATTCTTTCATTTGTGGTGGATGAACCTGGAGAACGAGTCAGCAGATGCCAAAGGACTACCCCTTCCTACCAGCTTACCTAAAGCATTTAACAAGGTGACAGGACCAGACCTTCAATACATTTACCAGAAGAAACAGTGTGCAGAAAAAACACTTTTAGAAAAGATGGATTCTGAGGTGAATCTTGTTCTGCAACAAGTCTGCTTCTATGAAATGCAAAGACATAAGGAGCGCACAGGGGTGGACCACAGCTCAGTGATTTATAGCCTTTTTACATAAAATAGGAAGATCATCATGTAATTCAAAAAAAGCTGGAAAGGTATGTGGCTGAGTCCAATCCAGCCGCCTCTATATAGTAAAGCTGTGCGTTCAGCAGAGAATTTAACACCTCACTCAAGATGCCAAGAACCCTGGGGAAAACACAGCGTCTAAAAGCAAAGACTGCTCCAGCAGTTTGGCAGTATGAACACAGAAGAGGACAAAAATGCATTTTTTAAACCACTCAGGATTTGGATGAAGCTCAGTAGTTTTTATACAAGTTTTTAAACAAGGTGAAAAGAAACAAGAAAGTTACATGAAATGAAGGGCAGGTTAAAGAGAGCTGGACTGAAGTCAAAGACAACCTCAATGGACAATCAAAAAATGGAAATAAGTGTCAAGACATAAAAAGGCCACTTCAAAGATAACATGGACAGCTTGCAGAGCCTTCTCAGGTGTCAGATGCTTGCTGAGCATATCTGGCAAGTAAGCATGTCCATATCCTTAAAGGAACAATTGCATATAATAGAGGGCAAGTCAGCTACAAATCTCAATACCACCGCATACTACAGATTTTTGTTTCCAAAGAAAAAATAATTTAAAAAGCACACCCTGAAACAAGGTATCATTTTCTTTCTTTCTGCATTTAATAGTATTACCAGAAATTTTTCAATTTGTTCCTCTACAAGAACAAAGAAGGGAACACCAACCTCAGCAATAAGACAGGGAGGCAAATTATACCACCACAAAATTCAAAGTGAAAATGTTACTTTTTTACTGTTACACACACTGAACACATCTAGCTCAGATTCATTCCATTTTCAGGGCACCATATTTGTGCCTTTCTTTAGAATATATGTGCTGTGGCTGTGTAATCTCTATACAGAGAACATTCATCTGGCAGACTGCACAGGAAGTGCATACACTTGAAAGCCTATTGGCAGTGTAGGTACTGATGTGTGAGAGACTGCACACACCAAAGCAAAATCAAGAGAGGCACTTCAAATCCCCCTTCCTCTCCAGAGCAAAGTTCTGCTGAATCCAAGTACACTTAAGACAGTCCAGAGGCAGTGCTGGAGAGCCTCCTATTATCACTAAGGACTTTATTTCTAGGGAAGCATGCAAGGATTGCTGAGATTATGTTGGTTATCATTTTAAACAGCAAGGTGAAGTGATCCTGCAGTGCAATTGCTGTTGTAAGGAATCCCTCATAAGAAGTGTTGAAGTATACAGCAAAGTTAAAGCTTATAGAGAGAGAGACACAGTTCATACCTTTACTGTATCAGTTTGTATACTCAAGAAGACTCAGTATTTTACTTGACTCAAAAAAAAAGAAAAATAATAACAGCTCACAATTGATATAATTATATGATTTAAATGGCTCAAGCTAAGAGTGACATTGATGGAGTTTAGCACAGCTAAGAGGAGTTCTGGATTTTTTTTCCCCACTTGTCTGAGACTGTGAAGTTAACACGACAACTTGCATAAAGAATAATATAAAGTGAAAGGTATTGTTTCAAATTAAGAACTAGAATTTAGAGAGTAAAAAAACCCATGAGCTCTGCAGATACCATTATTTACAAGTCACTATTTTCTAACATTTAGATCCTGAAATAATTTGCATAGAGATCTTACAGAAAAAGCAAATGTTTCATAGTCCTAACAGAACCATTCTACCATGCAAGTTGTTGCAAGTAGCTCAACTGGTTCCTGAGATGTGAAAGAGAAAAATCAGTATTCTTTCTCATGGGAAAGCCCTGCTTACACTCAGAATTGTAGTAAACAGCACTGGTACAATTCATGCCCATCCTATTTATCATGCATGTCTTGTGAGACATACTTTATCCAAATTCCAAACCTGTAAAAATTACTGAATTTCCCACTTTTAGTAGAGATATAATATACAAACTTCACTGAGTGCCTTCATCCTCATCCAAAACCCCTATCTATGAATTCTAGACAGGATCCTCAGAATGAAAATAAGAAATCTTATTTCTTTCTTGAAATACTACTACTAATTCACTGGAAAAGATACTTAGCTCTCTAAGAAACTGCTGATGCCATCCTCTTAAGACAGCATTTCATTTAACTGCCCAAACTAACAATGAACACTACAGGTAATTCCTACTAAGAATGGCAGTCACAATGAGCATAATCATAACATACACCAGTTACTCTGGATTTAGACTCTCGTTTCTTTCACGTTGTTCATATAGAAGGCTAGGAAAGCATGAATGGTCTCACAAAAAGAATATTCCCCCAAGACAAAAACAATTTTGTTTTGTTTATTAGCTTAGACCTCCTCACCATTGCTGGAATTAAAACACTAATCTGACTAACATGCTGCTGGTATCACATTTCTGTAATTTCACACAATACTCATTATACACTTTCTGTGGTCTTTGAAACCTAAAATGAACTGATGCACATTTCGTAAGAACTTTTTCACTATGCACAAAAGACAGTTTAATCCTTGCAGAAGTTACCTTTAGGTTTTTCTAACACTCTCTGGCAAGTCTCTTTTATTTTGGTGAAGAGCTCTGGTCCTGCCAATCGCTTGGAAATGCCAACTCTCAACATAACAGCACCTGGTGTGAATTTTAAGAGCGCAGCCCCAGGCTCACGTGGTTCTTTTGGCTGCTTTGGCATAAGACTGGACCAGTCTACATCTATAACATCCACTGGATCTGCAAAAACATTGACAGAGAATGAGTTATCACATCATCACCCCTTACCACAGTTGATTAATTTCACACATGCTGTGCACACGGCTGTCTCCTGAAAGCAATATATATATTAGATGAACATCATTCTGCAGTCCTCTTAGACCCTTCAGGTAAGAACGCCAAAACTCATTTGGACGGGTGGAAAATAGGAGAAATACAGAAAGAAATAGAAATACAAAGCTATATGGATTAAAAAAAACCTCAACCCATGCCTAATATGCTGCTTCATTTTTATTGTAATCCCTTTGTGAAAGGTTGCTCAGACACTGCTTAGCCAGCAGGTTTGGACATATTACTCATACATTCACAAAAGTCACACCACAACCGAACATGCTAAGACAGATTCAAATTAAATGCTTAGAAAGCTAGTTCACACAGCCCAGAATACCCAGCTGAACTTAGGACAATTAGACAATTCCATTCTTTCCAGTGCACTTAGAAAGCACAGACAGAATCTGCTCACAGACTGCACTCCTAATTCAGAAATACTGTCAACATCACAACAGGATTATATGCACACTGATCTAATCTTTATAATCAAATAACCACAAATAGGGGTTGATATACTTTTACCAGGCATCTTCTCCTCCTCCTGCTGATCCTCACGCTTTTCAGCATCACCTGCCAGAATTTCATCCAGTTCATCATCACTGATTGGCTCGTATTCTCCAGCACCGGACCCCAGTGACTGCACATCGTTAGTCTTTGTTTCATCCTCTCCTCCTACAGAGACAGATACATACTGTAGCTTTAAAGAAATCGTATTTGTTTTCTAAACATGCTGTACACTGCCAGAAGACAAAGGTTTAGCAAACAAAGCTGTTCGCTTTTAGGAACAAGTATAAAAACGGGTATTAAGGCACAGAAACAGTGAAGTTATTCCTCCCATACATAATGTGGCAGTTTTTTACATACATTGGTAATTTTTTTGGTGCAGTATTAGTCAAACTGCTCAGACAAGGCCATTTTCACAACATACATGTTGATTATCTGATCTCTGACATGTAGTTTATAATAATAAATAGTTTATAAAAATCAACATTAGTGCCACTAAGTCTTTCAGATGCTTTAGCACGGTAATCTAAAATCAGGATTCAGTCCAAACATCCTAAAATAAGTAACAAAACTCCAAAATACAAAAAGCCAACAGGTATCCTGAATGGAACAATTACGTACAAAATTTTAGACTCTTTGTGGCAGTCACAAGAAAAGCTTTTAGAAAGCCATGCCAAACTTCTTTTAGTTGTTACCCTCCTATCCATCCACATTGCTATCTGCATACACAAATACCTGTGCTGTATGTGGAAACATATTCCTTAGGACCTGTGAACACAAGACACTCAAACACTGTATTTTTCAGTTCACAAAAGGAAGATCCTCTCACCTCCAAGACTGAAAGATCTGATTCAAGCATTTAAAAATCCTATTGCTCCAAACTCAGGCTTATGGTTCTCCAACATGGGAACTAGCAATGAGTTGTGGAACACAAACTGGACAGAATTTACAGGGATCCTCCTCTGTGGATGACTATTCTAATATCTTCCAGCTCCCTTAAGCCAGAAGTGAAGCTGCTTTCGTTTTATTTTTCCCCCCTATTCTTCGAGGGGTTTTTTTTGGCTTGCTTTTGTGAGGGATTAAAAAAATAGTCATCTCAACTAACCTAAAAATCAGCAAGGAAAAAGCAAGTAAAAGACATGCCAGCAGAGCATAAACAAACTACTCAGACCATCTGGCAATGCTTTGGAGGAAACAGATAGCATCTTAGGCATTATTTAAGCCCACTCCTAAAGCAAACACATTAAGGTTCAAAACATTAAAATAATTTAATGATATTCTGACACATTTTGTTAGACAATATACTACAGTAATTTGGCCAAGTAAATACCAGATACCTCCCTAATATCATCAGATTTGGAAATTGTACTTAGTTTTCTAACAAGATTTTCCTTTTTAGATAGGAAATTTCTAAACTGGACTTCATTCTGTGTCTTACAACTTCAAATATTCACTGCCTCTAAGATCCATCTTCTGCATCCACACTGATTTACCAGATACACTAGTTTACCAGTACTACATGCTTGGACCCATTAAAAATTAAAAATAGTAATTCATAGTTCTCAATACATGATTTTTTAAAAAATACTTTACATTTTGAATTTCAAGTCAAAGTTGGATAATTTCTAGAGTATAATCCTATCATTACTTTTACCACTCTTTTGTGGAAATGTATTTTTATATTAATTCTGCATTAAAAACTGAACACACTCATCAGCTGAATGAAGCAATATAAACAGGAGTTACAAAGTAATGAAAGACAATAAAGTACACTAAACCCTAGAAAATCATAACCATGCTATTTATAGTATCCTTTAATGAAATGGAATGCCATCTTATATTTTACAAAATTTATTTATTTTTCTAAAAAAAATTTTAAAATCCTAAATATAACATAACTCCCTACAGATGATAACCTGTAGAGAATTTAGCACACAACCTTTGAAAAGAATACACGTTAACACAAGTATGCTAAAAGGCTAGACCTAAGAACACATTTAACATGCACAGCCTGTTTGGTTACAGGTGCCCCCTTGGAAACAGGTAACGTACCCAAGAATGGCCTTTTATTATCTCTTTTCTGAAGTTACGACATTGTACTCTCAGATTTATCACACCATGCTTCTTCTCTAGTTTAAAAATAGTTAATGCTGTCTTTTGTAGCAAAAGCAGACTTTTCCAGGCTCACGTCAAATACTGCCTTTGTCAAGTGCCTCCCCTCCACAGATAATCTTAAATGACACTTTCTCAATAGGGTCTCTCAACCCTGAAGACCACTTTGTGAGTAATCAGGTAGGAGACATAAGTAGTAAATATTCCTCATCATCCTCTTGAGACAGCATTTAACTGCCCAAATTAACAACGAACACTACAGGTAGTTCTTACTAAGAATGGCAATCACAATGAGCATAACCATAACATACACCAGTTACTCCGGATTAAGACCCTTGTTTCTTTTATGTTGTTCATATAAAAGCACTTCCCAACTCCCCATTCTTGCAAACCTCAAGCTTCTAATCCATGTGACAAACTCTTAGGAGTTTGTCAGTGTTTGCCCCTTACTGATTTTATTTATCAGTTTTAAGCACACTTTCCCCAGTACCATTACGGCCAGCAAACTGAAGCTGCACTTCATAAGATTACTTCAGGAAAGCTGTTTTTGGACTACTGTGCCAAACCATACATATGTTTCACCTACTAATCAGACAACCACTTCTATGATAATTGGGCTCTGGCAGGAAAAAACCCCCCAAAACAGTTCCAAGTCTACACTCCTTTTTTTCACTCATTAACTGTCACTTTCAAAATAAGAAATAGATCTTACAATGATAGAACAAGCCAATCAAATGTTGGTGTTATCTTTTAGTAAACTGCCTATTCAGAAACATTACATTATGGTGAAATTATATCTCAGACAATTTATGCTTCTTTGCCTCAAGACTTCTCTAGAAATTAAGAAACAGCACTAACATAATTAACACTAAGGAAGATGCTCATCAGATTTCTCTCTTATTGTCTGCTTCCACAGTAGAGAAGCTGAAGCCAATAAGCCTTTCAGTAGAAAATTATTCTAATATAGCTCAGTTCAGCACTATGCTAAAAGAGAAAGAATAAAGTAGTTGTTAGTCTAGGTTCTTTCCCAGAATATCTCACCTTCTAAACTCTCTACTTTTTCGGCCTCATTTCCATCTTCAAAGCCTTGTAAAGGTCCTAAATCTTTGTCTGTTTTTTCCTTCTCTGAAGCTGCTGAATCCCGGCAAATACCATCAAACTCCTTTTCGTGATCTCTGTCCAGTTTTGTTTCACTGTGTTTTGTTGATTCCTTTTGAGAGGAGATGTCCAGAGTTCTCTCTCTCTCTCTTTCAGCAGTATCAGGCAGCTGTCGGTCTCTCTCCCTCTCCAGCTCCCGTCTCTTCTCCCTATCTCTCTCTCGCTCCCTGAGTCTCTCCCGTTCCCGGCTCCTTGGCCAGTCTTTGTCCACATCTCGGTCCCAGTCCCTCTGTCTCCCCTCTCTCCTGTCTCTCTCTCGTTCTCGATCATCTCGATGTTCATGTCGATCTCGCTCCTGAAGCCTTTCCCGGCTATCAAAGGACCCGGATCTGGAATGAACCTGACGATCTGACTCAGGGGAACTTCTTCTTGAACTGTGGCTTCTTGAATCTTGACGATCTGCATAAAAGATCATAAATATAAGCATGACTATGACACATAAATGTAACACCATTTTACTAGACCAAAGCATTTTAAAGATTCAGGTATGAAAATATACTTCTCAAAGCATCATCTTCAAATTAATAATGCTTTCAGATTGCCTTAGAATATTTAACCTTACTTAGAAACATGAGGCAACTTCTCCCACTTCCAAAAAAAGAATTTCAGTGGCTAGTTTCTACTATGACAGAGACCAACAGAAGATACACGACCTTAACTCAGAAATTCAGGCATGAAGAAAAGAAAGAAAAAAAAAAGAATTGTCTCAAAATTCAGATTTTTGAAAACATGTCTTCTAAAATCTAAGAATGCCTTAGTTAACAAATGATGAATTCAGAAAAATAATTTCAGGCATGTAACGATGAGGAGAACAGAGTGTCAAAATGCTTTTGGAAGAAGATATTTTCATATTGATGCTGTTTCAGTTTTAAAATAGTTTACCTATTTTTTTTTTCACAGCAACTACACACATTAAAAAAAAAAGTGATTATTTTGATTTGCAACAAACATGATTTCCATGTGCATTAAAACTATGCCTAACAGGAGCCATGAAAAATTTACCTAATTTTGCATAATTTCAGGAATTTCCATACCAAAATTAATGCTACTAATGAATTTAAGAACACTATTTAGATGATACAACTATCTCAATGTTCTGTTAGCACAAGCATTTGCTCTATGAGGATTTTTTGTCCTACAAATTACTTTATTCCCCAGGCAGCATGAACCAAATCCAACTGAATATTTTGGTGTAAACAAAATGGTAATCCTGCCCACTGAGAATCAGCTTTTCAAATATGTTAACACTTGCAGGAATCTTAATTCATTCCAGTTTTATAGTGAAAGGCAGACAGCACCTCCCTTTCCTGTCACACTAATTAGAGCCATGCAAGAGCAATTTGGTGTTTATATACAGAATGATAGGTCAGCCTCACTAAAATGTATCTCATTACCTGATGATGTGCTGCGACTGGGTTCCCCCCATTTCAACTCATCAATTCTGGACTTCCTTTCAGTGATTTCTAAGCTTTTCTTCTCCCTCTCCCTATCCCTGTCCCTAGAGCTACTGTGCAGGATCCTCTTCCGTCCAGTCTGATCGTCTCCACTGCGATGCGCAGACTCATTGGAGGGGGATCTAAGCCTGCTTGAGGCATGGCTTCGATTGCTACCGAGGCTGCTGCTGCGCTTCTGGTCCACAGGCTTACGGTGTGGTCCATCCTCTATAGTAACATGAGGGGCTTCCACCTTTTCTCCCCTCGTCCTGTGACTTTTTCTATGGGAATCCTCAGTGCTTCTTTCTGGAACAACAATGTCACCACGTTCAGGAACATCTTCATCTGACCAGTCACTAAATGTTGTATCTTCCCTTTTTGTGGGGATTTCTGCCACAGCTTTCTCAGGTGGTGCTTCAACCAATTCTTCTTTAGTTACAGGCGGGGTTCTTGGGCCTTTTTTCTTTTTATGATGTGGAACAATTTCTTCATCAGAAACTTCAGAATCACCCTTGGATCTCTTGCGCTTTTTCTCCACATTTTTCCTTTTTTGACCTTTCTTAGGGGAAAAGACCTGGCTTTCCTCAGTTGTTGATTCATTAGCGTACCTTTCCACCCCACTGTCATCATCTTTCTTCTTCTTCGTGGCCTTTTTCTGTATCTTAGACTTCTTCTTGCTGTCATCATGCATTCTATCAGAAGCATCTCTTTCTTCAGAAGGACGGTGTCCAAGATTTTCCTGAACCCTGGACCGGGAGCCTTCTGAAGCATCTGGTTGCTCTCTTTGCTTATCTGCTGAAGAAACCCTCTCTTTAAACTCTGTTTCTTCATAGCGCCGGGAACTTTCCTTTCTGTCCGATTTTCGCTCTTCTTCTTTCCAGCGGCTCTGCCGCTCCTCTGTGACATGAGAGGGGCTCAGTGACCGGGATTCCTGCGGCCGCACAACCTGGCTCAGGAGTCTGTGCTTTTCATCTGCAAAATGCAAAAAAGAATCTGCTTTTATTGTGTAGGAAGGAGAATGTGTGAGCATTTGCTGTCTTCTGCATGCCAAAAAAAGTGTCCAGTAAAACACATAACCCATTACTTCAGTTAGATTTCTTAAGTTTTTCTACTGCTAGACCAGCAACAGACAATTTCCGTTTTGGTAAATGTGCATCTTAAACAGGAGATGTGGAAGTCACTATCACCTGGCAGACATAACACATAGTGACAAAATGAAGAAAAACGACAAATAAAGATGAAGAAAAATGTAAGTGCTCAGAAAAATATGGGGAACACTTAGAAAACTTTCCCGTGCTTTTTCTGTTTAAAATTGCAAGTTATTTTCCATAGAGAGAGGATAAGCTGGATAATGCAGAGCACCCACTCCCACTTACTTTTATCATCTCCACTGTTGTAAGCATCACTATCAGGAGAATGATCACGGCGACGTTTGGGTGACTGACGGGGACTTGGACTGCTTTCGTTTCTGTGACGCTTCCTGCAGAAGGAACATGCACCATCAAATTTCTTCAGGATTCTTTTGAGTTTATTATCAATGTAATCCCTGAAGTCTAAGCACCTCATACAGAAGATAGTTAAAGATGCCATGAAGTTCTGTGTTTTTCTAAGTTGTCATTCCAAGTAACAGCTATGCACTTAAAGGAAGCACAACATATATACTTGGGATATTGTTCATGCATTCACTGGTAGCCTTCTGGTATTGGAAATTAGTAGTGCAAAGGGTAATGCATGTTCCAAAAAATTTAATTAACATAGTCACAAACCCTGACCTAGTTAACTGCTATTTGAATTTCAGGCTTCAAAATGTACCACAGTTTTCTACTATGTTTCAATGAATGCCTGTATCATTAAAGGCCAGACAATGCAAGCATACTTAGAATGGAAAATTACATCGCCTGACTCGACTCTTAGCTCAGAAGTAGTTCCATGATTCAGCACTAACAAAACACTGGACTAACTTCACCAGTATAGTACCAATTTGGGGGTTACCAGCATCTGCCACACAGAGGCAGGGGAGACACAGCTCCAGACCAAGCCCAGGCATAAAAAGGGTGTCTTCTTCCTTAATATAGTCCCTTGTCTACTAACTTAACAAATTGAACAGTAAAAGACTGTCTTTTTTTTTCTTTGACTGCAGTAACATTTAGATCCACTCACTTGGATTTTCTTTCCTCGTGGACATCTCTTGAGCCTCTTTCTTCTCGAATATCTTCTCTCTTATCCCTGCGGTCTTCCCTTCCTTTTTCTTTGTCATCCCAGTCTCTCTGGCGGTCTCTCTCTTTGTCTCTGTCTCGACCTCTCTCCCTTTCACGCTCCCGCTCCCGATCTCTCTCTCGTTCTCGCTCCCTTTCGCGTTCCTCCCGCTCTCGCTCCCGCTCCTTCTCCCTCTCCCTCTCTCGTTCTCGTTCCCTTTCCCTGTCATGGTCTCTGTCTCGGTCCCGCTCACGGTCCCTGTCTTTGTCTCGCTCTCTGTCCCTCTCCCGTTCCCGAGCACGATCTCGTTCCAACTCTCTTTCTTTCTCCCTCTCTCTTTTCCCGGTCTCTTTCTCTTTCCCTCTCTCGGTCCCTCTCCCTTTCCCGCTCTCTCTCCCGGGCCCTTTCATCTCTCCTGTCATCAGACCGATCCACCCTTCGCTCCTCTCTCCTCTCATCCCGCTCGAGATCATCACTCCGTCCTTGGTGTCGTACCGGTGAGCTTGCTCTCTGATCTGCAAACAGAAGCAGGTTTGATTACCAAGTGCTAAACAGACAAACACTGCTTCCACTACACTAATAAAAACAAAAGAGCCAGCCCTGACAATCTAGATCTTGGTTTGCATTAAATGAAAAGCAACTCCCTGCAGAAATTTGAATATCCCCTTTGGGAAGGAAGGAAGACACAAAGCAGAACTAATTCTTAAAGAAGTGGGCTTTACTTATTTAACCAAAAGTTGCAAAAAAAAAAATTTTAATTTTCTACCAGATTTTTCTGAATGGCTCCAAAAGACAAACGTAGGCCTCATAGCACAGCTATTACTATTGCATTACCCAATGATTCCAAATCTGGTATAAGATTTTAAAAAGCTGGGAATGGCATGCACAAGAAATACTAGGACTTCTGTACAAAGATTTTACTTCCTAAATCTATTAGGAGTCAAGTGCTTTACAAGGACTCAAGCTGTTTACAACACAGAGTAGACTTTTCTGCAAAATTAGAAATACTGGCCTGTCTCATCACAGAAGAGATCCCTGCACAGAAACACACACCAAATCCACAAGACGTGAAGAGGCAAGGATGAGATAGGGGAAGCAGAACTGCTAAAGATTTTCATTTGTGTTCACTGTGGAGTCTTACAGTTTAGAAACCGAGTTTGCTGTTGTTCAGACAGTGGATTAGAGTCAGAGGGAAAACTAAACATGTAGAAAACGACTGATCCAGAAGGACAGTGAAATCTGACTTATCCAATTATATTTACAGACTTATCTCCACAGACTTATCTACATATTGTTCACTGTAGTTTGGATATTTTTTGAGTATTTCTATAAGTTTTGACTATTTCATAGCAATTTCTATGCTCATGTTAGTAGTATTTGAGCCACAACAAATCAATAAAACCATTTTCCTACAATATATATATAAAAGCACTATACAAAAGAGGAAAAAATTGCATGAATAGAGGTGGGTATTTCTTGGTCTATTACTCTGAGGCTGAGAGTGCACTTTGCTGTAAATTGAGAAAACGTCCACTAGGCGTGAGCAGGCAGAGTTTGGACAGAACTAAATCAATAAAATGTGCATTTCCATCAGTTTAATCAATTTTCATCTCTTGAGTGAATTAACAATGATTTAGTGCTCCCCTGTTACCAGGTAAAAGTAAAAGCAAAGTTGAGTGACAGTTCTGCCTTCTTAAAAAGGTAAACCATCAATCCATACAATCAGTTCCGTGAACAGGTTTCACATTCTTTTAATGGGGCCTATAACACTGTAATATGATTTACTGTGTATACTAACTATTAGATTTTATAAAGAAGTTCTGTAACTTCTATTTGTTATGTCAGTTTTGTGACAAAATATCCACATGAAAGTCTTAGATGAATCAAATACTGCAAGTGTATTAGACAATTAAATGCAGATAGTCAGCACTTCTCATGTGACTTCATTTTCTGAAGTACTGTTTCAGTGGTTGTTTGGAACACTCCCATTTTTGCCTTAGTTGAATAAAGACAGCTCAAATATGCAAGCTTGCATTTTAAAATCATACTCCTTGCATATCACAGAACTAAGTACCAACCAAAATCTATCTAATTTTTTCTCAGAATGACAGATATTAAAACTGTAGTCTAATTAGGGAAACTGTCTTGAATTGTAACTCTGAGGATTTACTATTAACAAAAAGGGATCTAAATTTTTAAGGAAGAAGAATAAATTTTGAATTCATGCTCTTTATATTTTTCCCCTCAATGAGAAACACAACCCATTCAAAGCAACTTCCCTCCTAGGAATTTACTTTGTTGTGATTACATGCTTTTATTTCCAAGGTTTTTTCTGTTGGTTTGGGATTTTGGTTTGGTTTTTTGGGGGGGTGGATGTTTGTTATTTTTCTTAATAAATTAGGAACTTGCTAGGATATGAAGGGCACAAAATTACATTATCTATATATGTAGGATTTATTTGGGCTGCAGAGGTGAAAGAGATGAAAGCTAGACTGCAAAAGCCAAACCCCTGGACAGAGTCAGTCTTCAGGATTTTACAGCTGACATGAAAAAGGAAGGCTGGAGTTTAGGTTTGTTGAAATCCTGCCTTGAAGATGAGAGAGAATCTGAAGCAGGGCCTTTCACAAGAACAAGCAACAACAGATCTGTTTCAATAGTCTAAAAAGTATTTTTCAAAGTGGCATACAAAGTATCTCTTAGAAACACTGAAATAACACAGCAGCTAGAACGTATCCATCACCCAGAACTCAAGACAGAAAATAACCCGCTGTAATTTTATGTTTAGTCTTCACAGTTCCTCTTTTAATTTTCATGCTATTTTCATTTCCCTGACTCCTCCGGTTCTCTTAATTGGTGAGCAATACAAATATATTCCAGAGTGTAAGCTGCTACTAAGTTCCTTCAAGCCAGCACGGTACACTTGCTGGTACAGAAGTCTGACATCTTGCATACTATGTAAAAAAAGTCATGCATACTCTTTGCATGATCACTGGTATCTGTACCAACACTTACTAGTTAATTATTATTGACAATAGCAAAGCACTCATCACTATTAAACTCCCCAGACAATAATTTTTTGAATCAATCATAAATTTAAACTGTCACTTACTTTAGTAGCAATCAGTCCATAATTGTCAGTCTAGTTCAGGCCTTCCCCAAAACACACTCAAGCAATTTACAGTACAAAAGCACAATGTTTCTACACAGACAAACAGAACCAGTAACGAAACGCAATCAAAAGTCTAAGCTTACATGCTTATGTACATGAAGTGGGGGACGAGGCAAAAACATTTTACAGTGAAGTTGTACAATGAAATCCCTTGACATTTACTTTGTTTAAATACTAGTTGGAGGAGTAAACACAGAAGATGCCAAAATCTAGCCACAGGGCTGGAGAAAGGCAACAGAATTCCTGCATATAATGCCAATGAATGATCTTACAACAGTAGTTATCTTACATCAAGGACTAGTGGCAGTGTGTGGTGTCAGATGAGCTATTTATGAATCAGTGTGGGGGCAGAATAAGGAAGAAAAATGAGGGGAAGAGAAACATTCACACATGTACATTTGACTACAGATGTGTGAGTAAAAGCAGACATTAAAATACCTCTTTCTCTGTTGTCACGCCTATCCCGTTCACCATGTCTTCTTTCAAAGGAGGAATCCCGTGCTTGATCCCGACTGTCATAGCGATCCCGATCAGCATAGCTACTCCTCGATTCCCAGCTGTCATGGTAGTTTCCACTACTGCTGTGACCATCAACCTGGGATCCTCTAGTCCCCCGACTTCCTAATGGAGATGTAGCAACACAAAACATGAGCTTCCACACATAAGGAAATCCACTGATATTTTATACCAATTGAAGTATTAACAGCTAATAAATTTGAATTAGCTGTTCATGGACAAAGATTGTAACATCAAACTCTACTTAACCAAGAACTCAAACTTCATATGTTTTAACTGTGAAGTTATTATTTGCAAACGGCAAAATCAAGACTTTCTAAATCATCACCCCCTGGTCATAGTACAAGGTCTCCTGACTAGAAAGACCAGTCCAAAAGCCAATTCACATTTTTTCTGAGTAGGCTGTAAGCTAGTAGACAGTGCAGCAAGAATAGGCAGAGAAAGCAGAGATCATTCTCCCTGTAAAAACTGGATGTCATTTCCCCAATGAGAATGTCACCACATGCCGGTAAAAGCAAAATAAATTATAGATTATTAAAAGCTATTATTATTGTTATTATTTAAAATGCATCAGACTTCAGAAACCATTTTAAAGATTAAAGTCACACTTTTTGGAAATCGGATGGGGCAGGGTGGTGAGGCAGGGAGAGATGGATGTGCGTCAAAGATGGTTTTCAGACACCTAAGACACGCAGCTGTTTTTGAAAGAGCACAAAAACCTGCTGCCCAGTGCTTTGAAATGCACTACCCTCTATGAATTTTCCACCACACATCAGCTTCTTACTTGTGTTTGTAGCTAGTGGGAAAACCTAGGGTTGCAGAAACATTAGATAGAGTGATGTAAGCGTTAGGCTTTGTTTTAAAAGGGATGGCAGAATACCAATGTTATGCCACTTTAACGAATGAAGAACAGAGAAGTGCTATAAATTTCAACAACAGTTTTAATCTAATGACAACAGAATTGAACACAGTTTTAGAAGCATGAACTATTTGGCAGCACTTGCATACTAAATATCAAACAAGGCAGTATGAATGCAAATATTCATTCTTCAATGATAGTGACACATGAATTTTTTAAACTAAGCAATACCTTTGTCAGATAATTCTGGACCTCTGCCTCGACTTCTGCCAGTTCTATCACTTCTACTCTCATTTCTGGAGTCACTCCTGGAGTCATTCCTTGTTTCAGCACGGGAGCTCTCCTCTCTGCCATGGGATCTTCCATAGTTGCGCAAGTCATCTTGATACTGGTCATCCTTTTTATGGGCATCACGACTCTCTCTGTCTCTGTAGTCATGGGAGTCACGTGTGGAGCGCGAGTCTCTCTGGTCACGACTGTCTTTGGTATCCCTGCTATAATCCCGCGTGTCTCTGGAGTCTCGAGTATCTCTGGATTCCCGTGGCTCCCGTCGATCTCTGGTGTCTCTTGTGTCCCTCCGATCTCTTCCATCACGAGACTCTCTGTCATCTCTATGGTCCCTGGAGGTACTCTGCTCTTGGTCATAATCACGATCATCTCTTGTTTCTCTTTCTTTTTCTCTTTTCCCTCTTGTTTCTGTAAAATGTTCAAAAGAATGTTATATACCTGGCTTAATCAGAGCAAGCATACATTCAGCACACTAACATTAAAATAACAGTCAAAATACACTTAGCAAATCAAAACTAATATGCAAGAGGACAAGATCATGCTGGATTATCTATCTATACATTTAGCAAGCTTTAAAGATCTTATTGTGAATATGGATCTCTACAAGTATTTATCCATTCCAAAGACAGTAAGCATAATAACAATAAATGTCAAACATACTGAAGAGCAAGCACGCTTCAGTAATTTTAAGGTAGAGTCATTACTCCTTCAATAGATTCTTCTTATTTTCTACACACACACACACACACTTTCAGAAAATTTGTGGTATATTTAGACCACTTGTAAGGCCTCAATGCCCTGCTAAAATCTGTTGGTTTGAGTTTGGGGGGTTTTTCTGTTTTGTTTTGGGGTTTTTTTGGTTACATATTTATAATAGTGCTATAGGAAGTTAAGTTTACAGCCAGTCGAAAATAGAGCTGACATACATACTCTTTGTAATCTGTCTGTCGAGGCAAACAGCATGTCTGCTCATCACATATTGTTCAAACAGCTCTACGGATTTCCAGAGGGAATGACTGTTTCTTTGCACACACCTCACTTAATGTCAATTACAAAGACAATAGACAGCAATCAGTGGGGACTGGATTTGAACACCTCACAGAAAAGAGTAATAGTTACTTAGGAGTACCCTGCTGTGAAAATCACATACCTACTGACACCGCCACTGCATTACACAAAGAACACCTACGTAGATACTTACAGCACCTTTACCACCAGTTGAGCCTACATAAGCAGTTCTACCAGGGGTACCCTAATACACAGTACTTGGAAACAGCACAACCAGCACAGGAAGAATGAATGCAGACAGTATTTTCTTCACCCCCTAGCCACTGGGATGGGTGCAGACAATGTCACGATTTGAAAATCAAGTTCCAAAATGCAATTTGCAAACAAATAAAAACTAGTCTGAAGAGCTATTTTTCATTCATACCATCCCGCCTTTCGTGGCGCCTGTCATGAGACTGTGAAGTCCGGTCACGATCGTGTCTTCCCTTGTCTCTTCCAGGAGATCGGTGTCTCGAAGGACTTCGCTTCCTCTGAGGTGGAGAGGAAGAGTGTGGAGGATAGGGGGAGGATGACCGCCTTGCTGGCGGGGAAGTTGTCCTTTGATAGGATGGAGAAGGAGTTCTTTTGCGGTGTGGGGAAGGAGAATGTCTTTGAACAGAGGAGCCTGACTGTGAGGAAGAGGAGTGATGTCTGGAGGATATGGGAGAATGATGCTGACCTGATGGAGAAGCAGACCTGCACAGAAGAGTTGAAACAGGCACATGTGTACTAATTTGACTTGAAAGGTTCTTAACACACCATACAAAAAAGCAATTAAAATAATTTGTGTATTCTCTACCCTCTGTCTGCTGAAAATATGTGCTGTTTCTATAAAACATCAAACTTGGCTTCCCTCCAGGGTGCCAAGTATATGCTTTCAAAATACGCTCATCTTTAAATCATTATTATTTATTTAATACCCAGGAAAAATTTGTCCAATCAAAATTGTATTACACAGCTACCAAAATGTGGGGGGGGGGGGGGAGGAATCAGAAAAAAAATCATTACCTTCTCTCCCATCCCCAAATAAGACTACTGTTTTCTTCAATATAAAATCCTTTTTTGAGTTCACAATGAAATTACACAGATAATTTTTACTAGGTGTAGCTAAGGCTTTTTGTTTACGACAGAATTGAATTTTTTTACAAAGCAACAGCATCTCCTTCTTATACACTTCTAACATCTTTTATTGTAAGGATTGATCTTCAAACAATTCTTAGATCCAGGAAAACCACCCGCATAGCTACTTAAAATGTCCGCAAACGTGAATTTTTACACAAACATGGAAAACTCACACCTGACAGAATAAGAAAATGCATACTATATATCTCTGATTTTCGAAATCCCATCACTAACTAAAGATAATTTACACAACAGTAAAAAATTTCCTCATAATATGACTAACGTGGACAAAAACACACTTCAAGTCTTTAGGCTCAGTAGTGGGGTTTTTTCCCCTTATAAGCATCAAAGTAACTTGCAAGTATCTTTTCTCATAAAATATGTATCATCCTTTACTCCCAACTGCCTTCTACTTCACAAAAGTCCAGAGATGATAAGAAGAGCAGGAGTTAAAAAGCCACACTTGCACAATGTATCTTCAAAAATCTCACTATTCCTGAGGAAACAAGTAGCCTGCATGCCTCTAAGATGACAATTCAGGTCACAATGAAACAGGTGACGTGGAATTAGTAGTAAAATTTCCAAAGCACTAAAGGTAAAATTCTGTCAGGGCTAGATATGATTGAGAGAATCCAAAAGACTATCATGACTTACTGTCTTTAAAGTAAGACTACATTTATTTTTCCCTGTGAAACCATTATTTCGAAATACAGAGTTACCAAGTTTGGCTTGCATGGAAGGCTTTCAATGGCACAGAGAAAAAATATCTCAAATATCCTTCCCTGCTTCTAGCAGAAGGCCCGTTTACCTTCCCTGCTTAACATTCCCTTGCACAACACTTGATACAAGCAGGCAGTGACAAGCAAACTGTTAGCGTTCAGAAAACATATAACCATGCAGAGGCAATTATATGTCGGTGGTTTATTGTAGCGCGCGGGGGCACTGGGGCATCGGCCCAGATCATGTGCCCACCAGATGTATGGAAGCCGATGATTTTATAGCTTTTACATTATGCATATTCATGATACATGTTAATTACATACTCCCCTGATTACCAGGTCCTCCCCACCACAAAATCATACCCGTTTCTCTCTCCCTGATTTATTGCCCAGTCCCCAGTTATACTTGATTTGCTTAAAACAATATCGTGGCTGCGGTGAGCTAATGTTTCATTTGCTTAAAGTTTCACTTGGTTCGCTTAAGACAATGGTATGGTCACAGTAAGCTTGATGTTCAGTTTTTGGTTCTAAGACCATACTTGTTCTTAAACACCCCTTAACTACTTGCTTTTAGAGAATTATTTTAACCCTATACTACCAAAACTACTGGATGTCATGCTCCAACCCCAGCCAGCAACTAAGTACCACACAGCTGCTCGCTCACTCCCCTGTCCACCCCCAGCAGGATGGGGAGGAAAATGGGAAAAAAAGGTAAAGCCTGTGGATTGAGATAACAACAGTTTAAAAATTAAAATAAAATATAATAATGATGGTAAGAATAATAGCAATGAAAAGGGGGATAACAAAAAGAGAGAGAAAAAGAAGAAAACCAAGAGAAACAGTAATGCACAACATAGCTGCTCATCCCGACAGACGCCCAGCCCATCCCTGTGCAGCAACTGGCAGCTCCTGGTCAACTCCCCCAGTTTATATACTGAACATGATGTTCTATGGTACAGAATATTTTTTTGACCAGTTCAGGTCAGCTGTCCTGGCCATGCTCCCTCTCGGCATTTTGTGCACCTGCTCACTGGCAAGGTGTGGGAAACTGTGGTAAGCTTTACATAGCAACAACTAAAACATCTGTGTCTTATCAATATTATTCTCATGCTAAATCCAAAATACAGTACTGCAGCAGCTCCTAGGAAGAAAATTAACTCTATCCCAGCTGAAACCAGGACACTGGAGTAAGTTAAAACACAGGGAAAAGAGCCCTGAAGAGGTATTTTGCAGACTCCATACTACTGCTCCAGGAGGAACTCTCTTCCCTATGAAGAATCCGGTATAGTAAAAATGTCCATCAGTGACATCTACAATAAAACAATCTAATGTTCTTCTAGCTGAACTGAGTCACCACAGAAGCCAAACAGTTTGCTTACAGTTCTTCGGACTGTTGAATGGATGGGTTTTATTTTGCCTGTTTTATCAGCATGCAAAAATATATCTGACATCTAGAGCTTCCCCCACCCTTCAACAGAGGTGCAGAAAATAAGAATGCCTCACTTTCCATTATACAAATAGGGTACTACATTACTATTTAGCACTGCCATTCTAAACCTGAGCTTACACTCTTTCAGACCACAATAAGGAGCCTACTCCATTTTTAATGGGTGGTAAGACATTTTTTTCTAAAGCCCCAAGAACTAACAGATACGATACCTTCCCTAAAGCTCCCTGCAAAAAGCTTTGTATATCATTGTTTAGCCAGTTGTGCCTGCTTCTCAAGAAAGACGTGCAGAACCAGGACCTTTGTATTACTTTACCCATTTTAGAATAGAGAAACTCTGCTCCTTTCCCATCTCCAAGGTAAAAGATTTTCCCACGTTCTACTTTTTAAGAAGGGGAAGGTTAGGGAGGAAAAAATTTCCTGAAGGATCACAAACTGACTATATCTCATATAAGACTTCTGAAGTTCTACCTGAAGACAAAACATTTGAGAGGAACTGATAAATGGAAACTTTCACTGTGACTTGTGTTCTGGACATGACGGGTACCCCTCAGTGTAGTAACTTGGCAAAAAAAACCCACAACAGTCTCAGAGTTCAAGTGTTTGAGGCACAGACATATTCATAACAGAAACGTAAACAAGTGGTCAAACCAACAGAGAAAGTTTCCAAACTAGAATTATTAATGGAAATAAAACCCATGGAATTGACCTCCCACCTGCGAGAGGGTGAGAAGTTATGTTTGTGAGTGGTTGACTTGGCTGGAGCTCGGGAGGTTTGCCTTCGCCTTGCAGCAGGTGGTGAGTACTCCCTGGAAGGGGAAGAATTACTGCCAGAGTGATCTGCAGGACTAGGAGAACGTTTCTGTCTACGGGAGCTTTCAGAGGGATCCCTGGGAAATATAAACAGCAGCTTGTGTAACAGGGATAAGACGGCATTAGCACATTTCTAAGAAACTACAAACATCTCCAAGACAGAATCTGTGATTATGGTATCAAGAGCTATGTTATACAATCATTTGTTCCATCTGTAATTTCACATATGAAATTACCCTAAGCTAGCAAAACTCAAGAATGCACAATATGCACGAAATTTCTTGCTACACTGGACTGTAAAAACTAGAACATGGTAAAACAAAAAACCTTCTTGTAATTTTACCTAATATTTCATGTAGTGGTGAAACAGAATTCTTATCAATGGAGAAATACTTTGTTACACTTAAAAAAAAATTTCTGTAATATCAGAACTTTATTTAAGCAGCTTCAAGTTTACACACATTTTTAAGGGCTAATCCCAGTAGCAAGTGAATGAAAGTAATCTGTCAGAACCTTCAACTATTCCACTGACTGTACCCCACAGAGATTTGGCATTACAACTTCATTCTTATTATGTACTGAAAAAAAAAGAAGACTAAAATCCAACAGTGAAATATAAGGCTGTATTCACCACAGCAATACCTGATTATACTACAATGGTAAGACAAGTACTGTCTTGATCCTTTCAGCACTACCTAGAATATTCTTTTCCACTGCTTGCAACTGCCTTCCAGTAATGGAGTGTGCAATCATGAGGGAAATAAAATACTTTTAAGTAAGTATGGTGTAATTATTTAATCAATTAAAAATACACAATTCACTGCTCTTCCAATCCTTAGTCTTTGCTATGCCAGTCACAAAGTAAGACTTAAGAACATGTACCCTAATTTCATCAAGAAAACACAGGACATAAAAATGCAGATCACGTATCTTTCAGCTTAAGTGGGCATGTATTTGCTCCAGCAAATAATGGAATAGTCATATTAGTCCACCTTTTATCTTAATATATTATGTATATAAGCAAAAGTGAAGCAATTCTAAAATATCAGTAGTCTTTGACTACTTCAAAAATACTTTAACCTACTGAAGATTAGAGAGAGTTTAAATGCATACTGCCAACTTATAAAGATATTAGTCCATTAAGATTTCAGAAAAGCAGGCAGACATGTGAATGGCTTCGATAAAGATTTTGGCGAACAACCTGTTTCACTGGTGAAGGTCCAAATTCCTGAGAAGTAATGAATCTTTCAAAGGGGTATTTTACAAATCTACTAAGTTACGTAATTAAAACCTACCAATCTGTTAGCTATACTTTATCAACCCATCTATATAACACACTGAAAATACTTCGTAAGTACTGAAAAGGTTGTTGGCAAAGCAGGTAAAACCACCCTTATTGTTCACTGTTCTATAAAAGATAACTTTAAAAGCAAGGTTACATTACAGTTAAAAGCTAATAATGCAATATAACTTACCTCTGCTTCTCTTTTTTCTCCTTGTGCCTTTCAAAGTCACGGCCTCTCTCCTTCACCTCCCTTGCCTTTTCTTCTGAACGTTCCTTCACTTTATGTTTTTCCTTGTGTTTTTTCCCCACAGGAGTTTCCTCTTGTACAGGAGGAGGAGGGCTAGGGGTACGAGGACCTTTCTTTTTACTCTGGTTACTTTTAGAACTCCTAGAGAGAAATTAACAGGGTCGGGTGTAAAAATAAAGAGCTGACAACTATTTCAAAAAATAATTTCTCAGACATTGACAGGAAAGTTATAACATAAAAGGCCTTGAAGCTTTTAGGACAGGATTCACCAACTCCATTAGCAATCACCACTCAATAGCTGAACTTGACAGAAGGGTGAATAGAGATGGTAAAAATTTACGTTAAGCTCTTCAATTTATAGCCGTTTTTTCTGAAGGAAGTGAACAAAACCAGGAATTGCTCTTGTTCAGACAGAACCAGTTTTCAAAGATAAAATACCCTTACATGAACTGTATACATCAAAAGACAACACTACCGAGTACCTTGTCTGTTTATACTCCCATTTCTGCAATGCAATACCCCAACCACATACACAAACCTATTTGAACTACTCATGTTTTCAATTTAATGTTAACTCCCCGACAGGATGAAGCATCTAAATATTCTTGATTGTGCATCTCACAATACGAAATAGTATATACTTTCCACATAATTTAGCACTAAGATAAACCCTATCAACTAGGTATCCCTGGACACTGTATGTCAGTAGCATACCAGCACATGCTATACCATTCCTGTAGCAGAAACAATGTTGTTCTGCCCCTACTTTAAAGGGGATTTTCACTTAGCAGATACAGATGCATCTGGTTACACTGCTGCAGTCATTTCTTTCCTACCTAAAAGCTGTAAACAACAATTCAAAATGTCTTGTGGCCAGCAAGAACTTCAGAAACAAGTTTTGGAGATTGATTTTAGTGGCACAGCACCCAGTTAAAATCTCGTGATTTTTACATACTTTATCCTTAATTCTTCCCTGCCCCCCCACATCCCTCACTTCTTATCCTCTCCTGAATTCTGAGAAATTCCCTGCCTTGAAAGCCACACATTATTTCTTGAACAATAATATGCAATACCAACAGAATGTACAGTTGGTCAAATTTTAAACACTTCAGTTCAGAGAGGCTGCTTCATAGGCTACAGCATTTCAAACAAAAGTGTTTCCCACTTTTCAATGGTTTATATTTTCTCATCACCTCACAAAGACTCTGGACATTCAAAGGGAAAAGATCTGCTTGTAAACCATGAAAATAATCAACTGACAACTACATGCATACAACAATTTTCTGCGTAAGATGACTCACAATGCACAATTTAGAGACCTTTCTCTAAAGATATATAATCAAGGGCACTGAAAGCAAGCAAAATGGAAAACCTTAATTATGAAAACTCCAGTAATATATGTGTGGTTCTCTGTTCTCACTCTCTTGCAAGATGCATCTACATACTGACCTCTGTGGATCCAAAAGCGGTGAAGATACAGTAGATGCTTTCTTGTCTTTCTTACTAGCTGAAGATGATGATTTGGGACTGGATCTTCGTTTCGGAGATTTGCTAGACTTTCGTGGTGATGGCGATGGTGATAATTTAGATCTAACCACCTCTGGAGAAATCTTGAGGGAAAGAATGTAATTAACCAAAAGGATATTGATGCTCAAAAGCGTAAGTCTATGCTGATATATGTGTCAAATACGTAAATTCAGCAAGTGACAGAGCATATATGAGATCTTAACCATGTAGATCTCTACTTCAAGCTAATGACATTGTTTGCAAAGAACACCATAAAAGGAAGACAAGAGATAAAGTGTGGAGGAAGAGAAGGTGAGGCACTCTGTAATACATTACAAAAACTGTAACTAAAAGTTTAAAATCAGTATGCTCACAAGCAACACTCATATTTGTCTGAAAAAGAAAGACATCCTTAGAGGATTTTTTTTTTTTTTATCTTCTCCAAAATTTTAAGGTTTCTAACACTTACAACTTTCCTCTGTTACCATACTTTACTCTGTTACTACAAGGCAAGTTGAAAAATTAGACTGGTAAATGCCTTGTGTTTTCTTTTACATGTCCTCTCTATTACAAATCTTACTCGTTTTGTATCATTAAAATGCATTAAATCCTACTCATTTAACAGCTGACTTCACAAAGGAGAAAACTTGGTTATTGTGCTGGATGACTGATGAGATACTCCTAATACTCAAGTCACATACTAATTATACAGGTGCCAGTTATTTACGATTATGTAACACAATACTGCATTTGTAGCCCAAAAACCTTAAGTCTTCTGGGAAACAATTAGAAGCCTATGAAGTGGCTGATGACTTGTTTTTTTTATTTCACATTTACATAATACAAACCTCTTTTTTAATTACTATTTCCTCTCGTTTCTCCATGTTTTCCTGTTCCAGTTTCATGAGTTCTCTCTGAATCTTTTGTCGCTTCATTTCCAAAGACAGCTCATGATCATAATCATAATTAACATCTCCATTATCAGAGTCTTTATTTAAAGAAAAAAAAAGTAAATAGATTAGTAAGCAATTTCTTATGGAAAGTATAATAATAACATTTAGCATACTGGATGCCAAGCATAAATATTTCCATGACTTTTAAGCACTGCATGAATGGATGAAGGAATTAATGTCAAATGTCTTCTCCAATTACGTGTGCAAACCTGAAGTAACTTCAGTTAATTCCATACAACCTGAAGTTAAACTCTTAAACTTCATTAAAAACAACACCTTAACTTCTTTCATGGACATTCATCAGCAAGGGAGCCAGAGTAAACCACTTACTCATATTTAAATAACAAAAAAAAATTAAAACTGTGTGTCTTCACAAAGACCAAAAATTATGTAGAGCACTATTTAACTGGGAAAACCACAAGAAACAGATTTATATAGTGATGCATGATAGTAGAGGGTTTTATTTAATACAGTGTCTTACAAATCAATTGATACACTTAATTACATGTAGACATTGATTTTAAAATAAGAGAAGAGCTCAATATGAACCCTTTTATCAGATAAACATACACTTCAAGAGTTTACATCGGGTTTTACAACACTATCACTGTTTGGTTTTCATATTAGAAAAAGTGCTATTTCTCTTACTTTTTCATTAAGTCATGGACAATTAATGTCTTATGCTTCCAACCTTGCAACTGAAATCTTACTGAAAATTTAATTTACTCACTCTGTTTACATTAATTTTGTTTATGGCTATTTAGGTCTAACGCTCAAAAAGCATTTTGGGAAAATATCTGTCAGAGAAAAGATGACTTCATTAAAAAGTTATTAGCTTTCACTCCCTTCCTACATACAGGAACTATATAAAAGGTTTTGCAATAACTAAACTCAGTCTATGAATTGCCTTCATTAGTCATGAATGCATGGGAATGGTTTAGAGAAAGGTGCAGTTCCTAACAGCATAGGTTCTGCCCCAGTCTATCCATCTACTTATATGGCACTCACTAGAACTTAACAGATAGTAATTCTACTTCATCCATATATCAAAAATTGACACTATTTTGAAAAAAAGGCTGAATTCCCAAGATGAAAGTCTCAGTGTCCAAGACTTAAGACATTCATACTACATATTTACATAGAATTCGTTGTTTCTATGTTTCAAACGTGTTTGAGTCAGGTTTTATTTACATAGATACATGTCTTAGATCAATTTTTCTTGAAGTGTGCAAAAAAAAAGTCTGATAAGAAGTGAATATATATTATGGCTACTTTTCCATTCATGTATTGTGCTTAAGACACAGCAAAACAGGATCTGCAACACTTCTAGCACACAGTATTGAAGAGCTTCCTAGTTAATGACATTTCCAAGGAGCTCCATCCTACAACTTGCAGTGCACTTCATTGCAAATATGTTCATTGTATCGGAATTCCCTCAGAGGGGATCATAATTGCCGTTTTTTTCTTGCAACACTGTAACTACTTCTGAAACAAAGACACTTACGAAACTACAGAAACACCACAATTCAGCAGAAGCTCCTGTAGCATCACTATCAGGTGAACTTGGACTCTTAACAAAAGCGGAATTTAGGACAGAAGAAATCTGCCCACATCAACAATGAAACCACTTTGTAAGTACTAAAAAAACTCTCCAAATCCAAAAACTCCCACCCACCAACTCATACCAAAGCGACTACAGAAGGTAATGGAAGACACTTAGCATTCTTCAGGTATTTTTACAATATAAATATTTCACCGAGGCCCACCTTCAACTGTTACTATACTCATTCTAATGGAGCCCTTGTTAGTAACAGTTTACCCCCTCACAAATTATGCAACAAAAATGGCTGACTTTTGAATTCAAAGGAGTTTCTTCTCAGACTGACCAGTTCCAAAATTACTTTAGATGCAACTTGGATTCATCTAGTGACCTTAATGTGAAAGATTCACCATGGAGACTATACCTAAATTCCTTGTTGCCTCAGCAGTCAAAAGAGAAAAAAAAAGCCTATGTTTTTAAAGCTAGTTGGTTTAACCACTGTAGCAGTCCAACTCAGATAAACTTGTTTGTTCTCCTCAAAAAGAAAAATTAAATGAATCGTTACAGCATGAAAGTACTCTGCTTAGAAACCAAATCTTGAAGCATTCCACTTGACACAAAGCCCAGAAATCCCACAGTTCTTTGAGGTATTAGGGGACTGAGTTCAATACCTTATACATACCTTCTCTATTTGTTTCCCAATCCCCATTTTCCTCTTCACTTTCTGGTGTTCGCTCCTTTGTAATTTTGATATCCTCCTTTTCTCTATGTCTTCCTCGTGAAGACTCTTTCTATAAAGGGAAAAATGCTGCATTATAGTAAACAACTTTATTTTAAAAGAAGCCTGAAGAAGCAGGTTTATTTTACATGGTATTTTGGCTGGGGTTTTTTCATAGTACAAAAAACATTTTCCCCTATAGCCTGTTGAACAAATACCTTCTTAAACAAGCAGAGACTCCACAGGTTATGCGTTTTAATGCAATTTCATATAATCAGAATGCAAATAGCAGATGAGGAAAAGAGAAGAAAGGATTCATAAAACAAGAAGGTTTAAAGGCAGGGCAAGAGTCAAGCACACATCAGAGAATAAAATTTAAAATAGGCACTGAAAGAACAGATTAAGTTCTAAAGACCAGAAGTTTCATGAATATTTAAAGAGTATAATTTTAACAGCTTGAGCAACAATTCTCAGCTGTAAATAAGAATATTGATACACAAGGCAAATGAGCCTCAGAAGTGGAACCATTTAACTCTTCAGAGGATGAAGAATGTGGAGGGGTAGGAGATAATAAAATAAAAACACCCAGAGACCCTTGGCTGGCAGAAGGGGAAAAAATTCTAAAGCAACACAATGGAATCAAGTTCCACTGACAGCTTTGTGTTTGACTTTCACTGTCTCCGAGACAAGTCAAACTACTGCAGTAGCGGCCATTTTCCATGTGACAGAGGGTTCTGTGAACACCTAAGAAAGACAGAGACTATCCTTACAAGAAAAAAGATAATTTCAAGTCAACTGATGCTGTGCTGCTCTTGTCCCCCTGCTAAATTCCAGTATAAAGCTACATAGTTGCGCCTCTGCCTCTGCTGAGACAACATTCTCTAAATGATCTACCTGCGCTCAAGTGGAATACAGGACGAAGTTTCTTCATTACTAGCAAAAGAAGAAAATTCACGCTTAGAAGTATCTCAGGTTAATTTATTAAATAGGAAACCAGAACAGCAAAGTCTGTCCCACAGCCCTGTTGTTTTCACCTCTCGTAGTACCTTCTTTTACATAGGTATGTGGGAGAAACTTAAACTAAGAAAAGGAGATGTCTGACAATTTCACTAGCTATTCCTTATTGGGTCTTATACCTTGACTTAATTTAAAACCTTAACATCACCTTAGAAACACATTAAGGAAACAACATAAAATTGCAGAAAGTCACTCAAAAACTAGTAAAATTCAACTATTCCTTTTTATTCAAACAATATTCAAATATTCAAACAATTTTAAAAACGTATCTCTAGTTTAATGATGTAAATCTCTAAAATGATGCATCTCTAAAGGTCATAGCTTACTGAGTCATGTTGGTTGCTGACATCAACTGCAGACAAGTCTACATCCACTAAGCCATCGTCTCAACATGTACTAAAGGCATTTCAGTCTAAGGGCCAGAAATGTACTATTCCCCAAAGCAAATTACTTTAAAAGAAAACGACTCTGATGAGATCCAAAAATCTCTAAGTATAACAAGCCTTCCATTCTTTTTGTTTCTTAAGACTGTTCTTATTTTTCTAGCCCACCCCCCATGAAGGCCACATCTATTCTACTCAACTGTGTACTTCTGCTATATACTTTAACTAATTCCTACAACATAAACTAACAAAACTGTAATTTCTTAAATATGAATACTAGTTTCTATTAATTCAACACTACCTCTTACTAGCAAACTGAAACATGAACATTAGGACAATCTCTATATACCAATTTAAAAAAACCTCTCAAAGCCAATTCGTCAAATAACTTGTCATTGAAGAACGTGCAGCAACTCAATGCTCCAAATCCAATTAATTAACTCGTTAAAAATACTACACAACCTGCATGCCTACCTCTTCAAACTTAGAAGCCAATACAAGCACCCTTTCAGTGGAAAGATTTGGTAGTGGTACAATCATATTTCTACAGAAGAACTGAGAACAAAAACAGCTATCAAACTGAAATACTGAATATAGGGGAAGCATAGTATTTTACATTAAATGTTGTTTAGTTGTCAAGAAAAAAGATTCTGGTAACCTTGTATCTTGAAAACCAAATACCAGTTTAGAAATTGAGTGTATTTTTTTCTGGGGCATGCAAATCAAGAATTTAAGTTATGATGGTTTAGAACATATACTTAATTTTTCTCACTGATAAATCTTCAACATATTCCTTTTATTTTACTTGTTACACTAATAACACATTTGATTCCCTCATACTATAGGGATGAAATATTTCCTTCACACCCTTATAGGCCCTCTTTACATGTTTTTTGTCTCTCCCTCAACAAGCCAAGAATAAAGTTAAGCTCCTAAAGGCCAATAGCATGTCTTTCACTTGTACTTGAAGATGCTGTATATTCACTTCAGTCACATTTGTTAACTATTTCTCAGCAGACTCCGAAAAAATGCCATTTACTACATGAGAAACATTAGACTTTCATAATTACATATTTATTTACTAAAAAAAATATTGTAGCTGTCCTAAGAGAAAACAACAGTTTAGTAGACTTTATCTATGCTGTTTTCAGGTATATGCTCACAGCTAAACACAACAGGATAGATGTTTACAGTTTCATGCTGATGTTCAGGAGAGATGCCACATAAGGAAGGGAAAAAATGGATGACGTTATGGCTGACTTCCGTGAGATTTAATTTAACGTCTACTTAAGTTGAAGTTCCATGTCCCATGTGATCAGCACTCTACAGCACAAAACTTGATGTCTACTTAAGTTTCCCACTACTGCCAGAAAAGCCTGGCCAAGTATAAAAGGACTCAATCTAATCTGTAAAACATGCTTCTAGTCAAGAAGTGTTATTTTGCCAACAGCGATGGAAAGAAGAGAAGATTCATACAACCTACAATTTCTGCATTGCAGAAATTTTGGTTTCAACCTTATCAGGTTGCACGTGTACATGCAGCAGCAAAATGAACTCATTCCAAAGCACAGATTCCTTTAAACCTACAGTAAGCTATTGTGTAGTATAGCTAGAACCTTTTGGGCAAGTACAGTACTACTTTGCTCTAGGTAAAATACCTTTATAGTGTAAACTACTACCACGCTACAAAAACACGTAAGAAAATGAATCTGAAGTTCCCCTGACATTAAGAGGTATTGTTGCCATTTCAGAGATGGAAGACAACGCTGAGTCCCACTTCCAGTGGAAATAGTTAAAAGCTACAGTGACAAAACCCACAGATATGAAACAAGTGATACACATTCCTTACGAAAACCTTCCTAAACATACATTGAGTTCCTCCCGCTATTTCTCCCAAATCACACACACCTTCCAGGTTAAGACTTTAGGTAAAACTTCATACACACCAATGTAACTTGCTTCTCATAATACAAAAAAAAATTCAATATAAAAATTTCCAACTAAATACAGCAACAGCAGGAACCTTATCTAATTATTTGTATAATAATTCATACACTAACATACAGTGCTGAAGTAATTCCAAACCCAAATCCAAGAAACACAGAAAAATTGAGTTCAATGTAGGTGTCCACATAACACAGCATATTGTCTCTGCAAATAATAGTACAAAACATAAAGAAATAAAAAGGCATATAGTCTAAAAACTGTCCATATAGGAAGTTTCTTCCTAAATACATACAGATTGTACTAGTTATATTATGTCTCCAAAGAATGAAAAATCTCATTCTGAGAAGAATTTATACTAGTTATACTATCTTAGCTTCTTGTGGAACCTCTTCAGCTTTGTGTCTCTATCTTCTAGGAATCAGGTAGAATTGTCATATATAACTTAAATAGCATTTCCCCTTGGCATTTCCAAATTTGCCACGCTTTCTACTGGGATAAAGTATGAATATGACGCATCTAACTTACATTCTCTCAAACATACGTTATATGCATTCGTCCCATGTTGTTTTGTCTCTCCAGTTTATTTCTCACCTCTTTACCCACTTCAAGAAGACTCTTGACTGTATTTTCTTGCATACAGGTGATGACAACCAAACAGCACTTGAAATAAAACGGGACCACGAATTTCTACGGCATATTATTGATCATTTTCTACTCCATTTTTATATACCTCAGTGTTTGCTTCTACAACTGTGACTGCACTTTGAACACAAGGTTTCATTGAGCTGTCCACAATAACTTATTTTTCTACTGCATGGTTTCAGTTACTTTTTAAAAATTCATTCATTTTTTGTTTTAAATGCTCTCTTCATTGTGCATTACCTTGCACTTGCCAACACCAAGTTTCATCTGCCATTGTACTGCCAAAAACTAGCCTTCCCAACCCCCGTGGCATTCCTCAGACCTCAGTAATCTCAAGTACTGTTTTCAAATCTTCTGCGAAGTTTGACATTTGGGACGTCCAACACTTTTTCTATATTCTTTAAAGTTACAGTTCTTTAAATGAATTACCATAGCATTCTGTGTAATTAAATTTCAAATTAACCTAAAATTTTCCCCTTAGCTGACTTCTAAACCCAAGATATTATACCTGCTATTCTTTGACTATCTATACATGTGCCCCAAAAGCCTTTTTTCAATACAGGTTTGATCTGTGTCTGGCAGTTCTCTCTTAACCACTACTCTCCATCGAAGTTTCAGTCCAGTTGTCTTGGTGAAGCACAGATTTTGTCAGCAAGAACATTTCTGATTGGTCTCTTTTTTTTTTTTTTTCCTTTTTAACCAAAATTATTAAACCTCTCTTATGGAACAAGCTACCTTTCATTATTTCAAAGGCTTCTTAAACAGCTCCACTGTTACCTCAAAAGCTTTAATAAAGTATGGAAACATCACATATTAGATCTCCACCATAACAGTAGCTCTACCGATGGAACAAGATTTTTCTTAGCAGTTCAGTCACTCGAGTCTTCTGTCCTTTTAGATATCCTGGTTTTTTGCAAAGCAACTCTTGACGACTGTCCCTCTTCATCTACTTGGTTCCAGAATATTTTCTTTGATATCCTGTATTTTGAGAGTTGCCTCCATGGAACTAAAACAAAATTCAGTGTTTCCTCAACCTTCCATTTTATGAGGTTGAAGCAGAGCATTTTTTACTCTGCCATGTGCTTAATCTATAAATAATGCTTTGATACTTTAACAGACCCACTAATTCTCCAATTCCTTTAGATTCTTGCTTCCAGTTCGCTTTCACTTGGGTTTTAGTTGTTTAAGAGTATTTTATTATCACATTAATACAACACTATAAAAAGCAAGGTTAACTAACCAAAAGTAAGAATTACATCAAAATTAGAGTTGCACCAGGACAGAAGTTACAGCAAACTTTTCATGACGGTTGGAAAAAAAAAATTTCCCACCAACCATGTACTCAATAACTGAACAGTTTATTCAAACTATTAGAAAATAAAAGAAACACATTTCAGTAAAAAGATTGAGAGTTTACACAAATTAACAGCAACTGAAAACATGATTGGAAGGTAAGCCATTCTGTTAAATTTAATGATAGCAGCTGCTGCTGATTTATTTACAGCTGACATAAAAAATTCATTTTACACAGCAAGTAGGAACAGACCAAGAGGAAATGATAGAATATGGTTAATACCTGCAGAAGCAAAACTGATTTTTTACAAATAAAACCTTTTAAAAATTATTCATATGAAGATGGTCTTAAACATGATGCAGGAACACAGTGGTGCTATTGCTACTCAGGTACAGGGTCACACTACGAACTCCATCCCTATTTGCTTGCAACATCAGGAATGGATAACAATTAAAAAATAATTAAATTTTGATATTTGAGGGCCACAGAGTTGCAGAAAGATGTTTACAAAATGAGAACAATAATGAATTTTTTGCAAAATCCATTAAGTAAGCAGTTAAGGTGCCTGATTAGTATGTGAGGAGGAAGCACAATAGTAATTGCATGGTTCCATCAAAAGTAAATTTGGGATAAACAAGTCGGATGCATGTATACAATGGATATGAATAGGTGTTGGGTGAAATATAGTGGATGACTGAAACAACAGTTAATACACTTTCTTGGTAATGGTCAACGAGTCTGCACTGTTATTAAACACCTGTTTATCAGTATTTATAACATATTTTAAGTCTGTGGGATTTATAAAATCTTTGGGACCCAAAAGACCAGAAAGCACTATAAAATTGCAAAACAGTACAGTTGTTAAGATACTTCATAACAAAAAATGTGATATGCTTCTGTACAAAATGATCAGTTCCTTAAAACATTTTCAACATTACAAGACACAATGATATGGTTTCTAGGACACACTGCCCAATTGCTACTGAGGGACTCTGGAGTTCTGCAAACTCCACTCTTACCCTAACAGGAGAGGATGATTCCTCTGTACTTCGTTTCTGTGGCTCTGCCTCAACATCTTGACGTTTGTTCTTCATTCTTTCCCGAAGATCTCCAGTGGGTCTTTCTGGTGACCTGTGTAATACAGAAACATAATATAACCAGTTCTATGGGACTATCTTTAAAGGAATATGATCTGTCTTTTAATTATTATTTTATTAGCATATCCAGAAAGATCTAAACCTCCCACCCAGAGGCAAAGTGGATGAGTAAGAAAACATTCCATTCTAAAGGGCTTAAGCGTTCTAAAAACCCCAACCCTTTCAGAAAGTCAAGGAAGACTTGACTCTAAGAAGAAAAATTACTTGTACCTATACATGCCATGGCTCAGTTACTACTCTAGATCAGCATCCAGTGATCCTATCCAGAACAAATAACCTTTTTCTGACCATCATGCAAATGTGTTTCACAACTGTTTCTACCAAATAGTTCAAAATTTAGCCTTCTCCATAATCTAAGCTGCAACCATTTATATATATATTATATAAATATAAGTGACTATATATTTCATATATATGTTTAAAACCACAATTAATGCAGAATCAATCTGCTAGAAACTAGCAATGACAGTCAGAGAAGCACAACTCTGAATGCAGATGAAGTCTGCAAGCAGAGATAACATAACCTAAGCATCATCCTCCTATGGTCTTGGTGAGGCTGCCACACAGGAAAACACTGTTTCAAGACCACAAACCAGAAATCAACTCTTGGAGGCCTCTTCCATTTTCCATCTTGCAGTAATGTAATTATTTCATTATTTAATTACAAAATACTGGATGAACTCTACTAGTCATGTACCTTTATGATACATTTTCTGTAAAAGGTATCACTGTGATGTTGAATGGGAAGAGGAACATCCTATACTACTATAATTTTGTCACTTCTTAGTATGGATTCAGGAGTTCATTTACCCCTTATGGGTTAAAAGAGAACAACCATTGCACTGGTGAGGCAGTGGCACAGGTTGCCCAGAGAAGCTGTGGATGCCCCATCCCTGGCAGCGCTCAAGGCCAGGTTGGCCGGGGCCCTGAGCAACCTGGTCTAGTGGAAGGTGTCACAGCCCATGGCATCAAGGTTGGAACTGGATGACCTTTAAGGTCCCCTCCAACCCAAATCATTCTGTGATTCTATGATTCAAATTCCTAAGCTAACGGAATGTAGGAGCTGTTTCAGATGATCTTTCAGTTCAAGAAAACAAATTTTCTCTTCATACACATTTGGCTTGATACTGAGTTTAGTACTGTGATGGCTGTTAGCTGTAATTATAGATTCTTCTGTGAAATGCTTGTTTAGAAGTACTACATCTGTGCCTATCAGTTACACTAAAGAATCATAAAGAGATATTAATGCTGTCTTATTTGATTAGGAAAGTTATACGTAATATATGAATAATGAAATTTGCATTTCTTTTGTTTTTCAGACTGAATCAGTTTCCATTGAGAAAGTCGTTTCTCCCACTCTTCCTGTCACATAATACATAAAGGGTAAACTGTCTTTCACAGTCAATGCATACAAAAATTTAAATTAATACCATTTCATTTTCAATCTGCACATATTTGAAAAAGTAATTTTTTCCATTTCCTTCTCTGCATTGTTTCCTACATTTAATTCTTTAAACCGCATCGCAAGGTTAAATGTATGAGGACCTGCAGAGAAAAAGACCAGTGACTGCTCTCATTTTTAAATGCATTTAATTGTCCATGAAATTTTAAGTACAGGTCAATCTAGATCAGAGGAAATGTACAGAAGAGTAGAACTCTGCTTTTTTTATCACTAAGGATCAAATAATATCCAGCATACAAATATAAACAAGTTATCTTCTTTGCATGCAAGACTATATGATCTTGAAGGTGTCTGGGTTTAGTAAAGGTTATGATTCAAAGTATTTTTCCCTCCCCCCATATTAAAAGGGTAATTCTTTGCATTACCAAAGCACTCTGAAGCATTCCAACCATCAGCTACCTCAACAAATAGACTGTCTTTCAGCATTAAAGTGCAATTCAACTCCTAAATTTTTAATATTTAAACTACAATACAAAGGATTTGAATAAGTGAAACTTAAAATTAAGTTAAAAGGCAGAAAGATTATCAACAATGTATTTGTAATACTGTCCCTCTAGAGGAACACTTTCAGGAAGAAATACCATTAGCTGAACGAAAAAGCAAGAGAACTTGCACTGAATGCAGCTCATGTACCTTACAGATTGACTTTTTTTTTTTTAAGTTATAGGCTGGAGTAAAAAAAAAAAAAACTATCCAAACCATTACACCCTCAATTAATAAATTTTTCTTCCCTACCATGCTGAAAAAAAGGTATTTTGCTGAAGTATTATTCAAATCTACTTAAATATTATAAAAATTATGAGAAACTCCACAGAAATTAAAAAGGTACACATTCAGGGCTGGGGTTGGTTGGTCAATTTTTTGTTTGCTTTTGCTATTACTGGGTCAGCTTTTTTCAGCTTTAGGAGAACAGCAAAGCAAACTCATGGTAATCACCCTATCTTTCTTCCCCAAAGACATCATAACCTCCCAAAAACTCCTAACAAAATAAGACTGAAAATTAGTCAAATTTTATGAAATAATTAGTCAGGAAGCTGTGACTGTTTTCAGATGCTTTGGCTAAATGCACAGAAAAACAAGCTGGTCTACTAGCTGATTTTTCTTTTATGTGTACCACAGCTGCTTTTCTACATAACTTTCCCCCAGTCCACTCCAAAAGGGATCTTTGGTTATTCCAGGTAATGCTGACTGCTGAACTTCAACAAATCATGACGATTTACCTCTGCAATTTAAGATGACATGGCTAGATTGCAACTGCCAGAACCTCTCACACAGAGAAGGCATTATGCAATTTCTTTTTAATATTTTGAGCTGGCCCCATCTTTTTTAAAAGGCTTAAAATGCAGAATTTCCTCATTTCAAATTTTAAGCAGTGCAGTTAAGTAATTTTAAACAGCATTACTTCCTGCAACACTTCAGTTCCCCATGTTCAACTGCATTTAGGAGATGCACATTCATAACAGTGCCTCCATTTGCTCCTGTACTTCTTACAGTGCCAGGAATAAGTATCCAGCAACAGGCACACCTTGCAACATACCTACCTGAGGGTATCTCTGTGCACCTGTGTGAGAGCACACGTGTGCATAGAGGAAGATGACCATTACTGGTGTATCATGTACATACTATAATTGCTCAAGAAACACTGCCCTGTTTTCCAGTTTCCAATACTACGGTATGTGAAACTTTCGAAATCCATACATTATTTCCTAATATGACTGCTGGCTTGGTTTGGTTTTTAAATGCAGTGTGATGATCCCAAATAAAGAGGATCAGTCAGACTAGGAGAAGGACCCTGTAATGGCATAGATCCTGACAAGAGCATGAAGGAGCCAGCCAGGAAACTGCCAAGCAACTAACCAACAATCTACAAGTGCAGAAAGAGAGCAAAATTCCTCATGGGAAAGCATGTTTACACACAGCTCTTAGTTAGCATCTTACTTCTGATGTCTGGAAGACTGGCAGGTCCAATACTGAACTCTTAATACCATCATCAGGTAAGCTTTATGTAAAAAACATGTGAGGTTTTATTTTTATAGTAAGATTAAAATTTATGCTGTGAGAGGCAGCATTAATGATAAAATGGAACAATCTTTTTCACACTTTAGAGTCAAGTTTTCCTACTCTCTGGTGACGTTTTGAACTATGGGAGGCCTTACGGACAGATAAAACCATTAACAATGGGATTTGCTGCAGACAGGTATGGAACTGGAGGCAGAAGGTATGAAGACAGAAAGGCAGCAAGACATGCTTTGTCCTACCCAATTCCTTGCAAAGCAGATGAGACTTCCCTGGCAGGCCTGGCTGAACACTTGCAGACACGCTGCCATTTTGTTATCCCAGATACTTGAACAAGAGTATTGCTTTAACTGAACTGATGCGGAAGCAGCATTAGTTTGGCTTGCATGAAGCCAATAAAATTTCATTCAAAGTGCCTGAATAACATTTGTGAAAATCTCTCTAATGTTAAATGGCACGAAAATGCCAACATTTTATTATGTACATATTATGTATCAGCTTTTTCTATGCCTGGCCAAGAGCTATTAGTGGAAACTTTCGAAGACAGGCACAGTTCTTTCATTTGTCTGTTTTGGGGGGTGTGTGGGGCTGGTGGGCTTCCTCTCCCTTTTTACTTCCAAGAACACCTTTATTAAACGCTGAATGTGCCAAGCAAATAAGCAGGAAGATTTGTCCTTCGACTTTTTCATATAGTCCTAGTAAAAAAGTTAGCAATAAGAAGGAAATCAAATTTTTTCTTAAATGTCAGTGGTGACAGTGAAGCAGAAACACAGCTTTAATCATTAAAAGAAATGTCACTTTTCTTCAAATGACCAAGCAGAACTATGCACTGAGTGTTCCAAGCACTGAAAGCAAGGAGAAAGTGACATTATAACAGTTTTAAAATTTAATCTCTACCAGTAAATCACTTGTTTTATTCATTTGGAACATTCAGTGCAGAACAGAGTAAAATCTTATACACATCAAATGAAACATTAAACTCAGTGATGTATTTTGCATCCCAGCTGCTACCACCTTAGAAGCAATGGAAGCCCAAACAAGCAGAGTCAAGATCATCTTAAGAGCATGCCACAGGAATAGGAAAAAGAACCAGACACAGAATCCTAACCTCATGCCAACCTCCCTGTTACTGCTTTACACTTTGATGCTTCCACAATCAGTGTGCCCATCTATAACCTAGAGGTAATATTGGCATTATGAAGGACAGCTGTTTGTAAACTGTGAAGCCTTCACAGAAAGAGATACTATGCTTCTTGCAGGATTATTACAAGCTCACTGCCATATTTGGTTTCAGTTAGGTGTTATGCCACACAAAGGACAGTTGAAAAAAAAATTAATTTTAGTAATGTATGACAAGACATATAATAAAAAATATTCTCTTTTGAAAAATGAGGTAACTTTTTGAATCTCCCCCTACAATACAGGATATTTTTCTATATCTGACAGATAAAGTCACAAAGGTGTGTTTTGAAGAGAAGTGTTTTCTTACAACAGGAGAGAAAGGATTGACGTTCATCACACAACATAGCAAAGGCAGAAGGGCTGTGAGTGTGAGCACTACTGTAAGTAATTGCAAACCAGCACTTTAGTACAGGACAGAAGAGTATACCAGAAAGCTGCAGTGACACTACACCAAAACAAAAAAGTATTAAAGTACTTGAACTTCCCTTTTCAAGTAATATAAGTAGTTAATCTGCATCCACTGGACTCCATTCATTTTTTTAAAGCTGTATACACACAAAATCCTGCACATTGCCAAAATAATTGTTTTAAGCAGCTTCATAAGGCAATTGGTTATTGATATAACATACAATTAGGCACACCACAGCATTTCACTTAAAAAAAAAAACCAACAACAACAAGAGACAGAGTTGCAAAAGCTATTTTCCTACAGCATGTGAAGAATTCAAAGTGAGTTCTTGATTTACCTTCTATAACTGCTGCTATAGCCTTTACCTCGTGGTGAAGGGCCATGTACGAATCTACATGTGTTCCCATAGAGGCAGTTGCCAGTCTTCAGCCAGTTACGGCACTGTGTCTAAGAGACAGACATTACTGGGTGAATTTCACACTCCTTTCTGGAAATACCATTGGTGTGAGTGTGGCAGAACAAACAAATGACTCCACATTAAGTCCCATTTATCTGTAATTTCTGTCCACCAGTAATACAATCAATTTAAAAAAAAATCAACAATGAGCATCAGATCTGGCAGGGAAAAATTTAGGTTGATGGAAATATTATTAATATGCACAGTACTACTGCTCCATCCAGAAGCTGGCAAAACACACAGTATTAGAAAATTCTAGTATTAGCATGTTGAACATCCATGTGTTAAGGAGTTCTTTTCACCTTTACTTAACATCAGTACCATCTGAGCATTTGGTGCTTGTGAGCTACTCTTTCCCACCACATAAAACCTGGAAAAGAAGATGCTGGGGTGGGGAGGAAAACAAGAACGCTTTTACAACTCACCTCTGCAGTACTTCCAGTGCTGGGTCCAAGCCTTTCAAACACACTGGGTCTTCGGGATGTGCTATCGGATATGGTCTTGGTATTTTCCACTGTGACCTTCCTTCTAATTTTTGACATTTTGTACTACTTCAACCAAAAAAAAAAGCAAAACTGTAAAATCCTTCAGTTTGGGGCTATTGACACTGAACTCACATGAGTAAAATAGTATGATATACATTGCCAGAGTTGCTGCAGAGGTGACCAAAAAAGAAAAAGAAGTCATAAATGAGTGAAATGTATCTAATAACAAAGAATGCTTCTGACTTGAACTAGGCAAATGAACACCAGTAATGATAATATTTCATTTTATTTCATGACCTGCTTTGGATTCTTCAGCTTCCCCTTGGGAAAGACCATATGACATGTTATTCATTTATACAGCAAACGCCAGGCAGGACAGGTGCTTTCTTTTGTCATGTATTTTTGGTGCACGAACTCAAGTGACTTAAAGTGAATAGAATCTTTAATGTTATTTCACCAACCTCTCAGAAACCAGTTTCAACCACAAAAATTGGCTCCCATTCTTGAAACAAATTTCATAAAATGAGAGCTTCATTTTTTTTCCCCCTTTGTTGTGTATGAAAACCCACTGAAAACCATCTGGCTATCATCCACAGTCTGTTTGTTACCGATCTGATTCCTACAACTATTTGGACTCACATGAGTTTAAGGAAAAAAAAAACCAAACGCCATAACGATGATACACTTCTTAAGCTGCTCAAGAAGTAGCTCCTTCTCATTAAGAAAAACATATTTAAAGGAAATATAGCATTACTTTGATAAGCAAGAAGTCACAATTTATCTTACCTGAGAAAGGAAGGAGTTATAGAAAAAATTCAAATGTATTTAAAGGGAAAAAAAGGAACATATATATATTTAGCACTACAGACAGATTGTACAAAAAGGGCAAAAGGGGCCTTAAAAACTATTGTCCATGCTACTTGATCTACACAGAAATAAGATCAATTTGGGAACATCTGCCAGATGCTCGATAATTTCTATACAGCTCAAAAAACCACCTCTTTGTTGTACTGCAATGTACCATCACACTCGTTAATCACTACATCATGATTAGCCAAACACTAATCTCCTACCCTTCTGCTACTGTCTCTTCTGCTCCTAAGCACGTGTCACCACATTTAGAACACACACACACACACTTAATAATTATCTCATACAAAAATGGGTTACAAATGACAAAGTTCATCCATAAAGCCAGAAGAATACACATTTAAACTTAACATCCACCAGAGAGGATTAATACATATTTTCACCATCCGATCAGCAACATGTTCCCACAGTATCCAGATTGTAAGGTTACATTTCACGGAAATAAAATATTATAATGTATAAACGTGGACACTTCATTATCTGAACCCTACAGTTATTTCCACGACAAGACTTCCCTAGGAGTCTGACACCTGTTCATTTTCTACAAACAAAATGCTGTGCTGAAGCTCTTGAGAAGCACTTTAGCTCCTTTATAAACAACAGAAGAAAGAAAGCATACACTGTGTATTTGAGATTTCTCAGTAGAGCTCTGCTCTACTGACTTCTTCTCCAAGCCTCTGATTATCTGAAGAATTTTATCTCATAAATAAGGTTCAGATAATCAAGACGTTAACCAAGATGTTCAGGGAGGGCAGAAGTTAACCAAACGGTGTATACCAAACATTAAAAACAATGGTTAACGTCAGTTAGTGGAAGCAGACAGTCAAACAGTAGAATTTCCAGTAGTATGAAATCATTTGGGTTAGTAAAAACTGTGGAAAATAGATATTTCCAGAAAGATCTAATTGAGTTAGAGAATTGAGTAATACAACAGCAGATGAAATGCAAAGAAATATAATGCAATGCACACAAGGAGAAATGATTTTGTCTAAATATTTGATGAGATCAAATTAGTCCAGTCTTCTGAGAAAATAATTAGGAGTCATTGTGGACAGCTCAATGTGCAGCAATAGTTAAAAAGTCTGACAGGATAAACCATTAAAGTTAGAAAGCAAAACAATACCACATCTCACCTAGCTGAGCACCCTTTCATTTCAGGATCCTCACAGAATTTCAGAAAAAAACGACTAAATTTCTACAGTTTCACACAGCCACACCCTTTTAATAAAGGATATAAAAATCAACTGACACATGCAAAAGCATTTTTAATAAGAATCATATAACAAATGACTAATTTGGATTAAATATTTACAGTTAAAAGAGTCATATCTGAAATAAAAAGGGTTAGATAAACGACACTGGCAATGGCATAAGGAGAGTGTTCAACACATGAAGGACAGATGAGTCTATCTAATACGCAAGTACAGTACACTGACATTGTAGCAGCATATAGAAAAATTACATTCACTTTGCCTCAATTCTAATGTACTTTTATTTTCAAAGAAACAGAGGCAAATTTTTCATTTTAAATGTTAATTTTTACCCAGCATATAGTACCTTTTTGGACTTTATTTGTATAGGAAGTTATGATGATGACTAGGCTTAAAAGCATAGTTATAAACATAAAGAGGATGAAGGGGGCAACATCATCATAACTGAACAAATAATTCAATTCAAATTAATTCCAACCACCTTTTTCCCCGTATTTTGGCATAAGGAAATTAAGAACACCATTCAACCCTGAATCTTCTAATCTTGTAAAACCCCTACTAAAAAAAAAAAAACCAAAACCAAAACAACACTTGAAATGAGAAACAAAAACCTGCACTCTTTCAGGTAGCAATCTTTCAATTCTATCCTCATAGTCTGGCCCATATCTACTAGTTTGCTATTAACAACAGATCCTTTATTACCAGAAGAGATATTTCATGATAGATTACTCTAAGGAAACAAACCCAGCGTGCTGTGAGTGCACAGCGTATCACTTCCTGTATGCACATATTATCACGAGGGCCTCACTTATGCAACAAGAACTGCAAGACATTCCACTGCTAAGTGAATGTAGGTGTCACCAAAGGCTGCAGGATTAGAGTCCAGACACATGATTCTGAGGCAAACTGAGGAATTTCACTTTGTCAGACACTGCATTTGAGAGACTGTATTTGCAAATGCAGTCAGTCCCATTTTCATTCTCCGAGGACCAAGTGAGTTGGAAAAATAAAGAGACTATTAAAACAGTATTGAAAATCTCAGATGTATAATGACAGGTTTTGTGTTTCTGAGAAGGTTCCTTGCTCATAAACGAGTACTGCAAGGGGAAAAAATTACGTGTTTAATTCCCAAATTTATCAGACTGCACATTAATGGACAACCAAGAACAATTTAAATGGAATATCCCATAAAGATTCCCCTTCTCACACATTTTCACCTTCTGCTGTTTTACCACTGATGATCACTGTCCTGCTATCAATCCCCTGCTGATGGCCAGTGCAGTGACTTCCCATCAGATGTCTGTGCCTCTGAATTACCATCTCCTTATCAAACACTAATGTGGGATAAGACAGCAGTGAGTCCCAGCGTGGACTGAGCCTTGAGCACTCTCTACACTTCAAAGAATTACTACCTGAATTAAAAAACCTAATTTTCTAAGTAGAATATTATGCACTTCTCTATTTCAGATACATGACATCACATTGCTGACTCTACCTAGGGGCACTAAACTTTCTGCTCCTTCTGAAACAGAACGAGATTTCTGAAACTAAACCAAATTAACCTTATCATCCTAAAATAAATTGCAGACCTAAAATTTTAACTGTAAATATCACTTTTCCATGCATAAATAAGATCCATGACAACCTTTACAATAAATTAGAAATATTATAACACTAGTACAACTTGTTCACAGATTCATCTATGTTATTCTTTAAATGGAATAACTTTCTCAGGGTGAGAGACAATCTGTTAATGATATTAATTACACTACCATTTGAAGGAGAACATATCACTGAGTGTTATTGACACGAATCATCTCAAATGTGGACAGACTTGAGAGGAGTGCACCTAGTGGGCACTAACCAATGAACCGAAGTCAATGAGGCATGATATGACTGACACAGCATTCACCGAAATTCTGTATTTTTTATTACCAGTACTCCTCTATTTTGGTGTCAAGCATGCTTAACATTTTTCTTCAAAATTAGTATGATATTACATAAATCATAATCAAGAGATATCTGAAACATCTGGTCTTCTATTAGAAAAACCTAATCCAGCCCCCTGAAAAAATGAATCCTGAAGGATTCTACAGGGAAACTAGAAACTGAGATGTAACAGAACAAAGGCAAAGTTCAAAACCAAAAAACATTTAAGGAGATAAAAATCTCTTTAAGAAGTCCAAGACATCACTCATAAGCATGTCAATGCCTGCGCATGCACACCACACCACACACAAGCTAAGCATTACGTCACTTCAGAAAATCCTACCTGTGAAGAGATAAATAATATGCCATTTCAAATAACATGTGAAATTACTTCCAAGTCCTACAGAAGTTCAGATATAAACTCATTATAACACTCTTTGATAAACTAAATACGTGTTGAAAACTAAGTAACAGCTTTGAGAATGGCTCCCTGCACTTGTCAAAATGAAGAGCTTTTACCTGAAAATATTTTGGGTCCTATTACAATGTTGACACTTCCATGTCACATCGCTAATAAAGTAGTGATATTTGAAGGAGCTCCATGGGTTTACTACCTAAAAATACTACTAAAAATGGTAAAATACATTCATAATGAACCTTGCAAAAAAGCAGTCAAATACACAAAGAAGACTGTTTGACACAAAACTAGACATTAATCCAAATTTAGTTTTACAACTCCTTGTTGGTAACCCATCACCATACTAACTTGAACCTATCCCCCTAAATTAACATATGACATTTCTCCATTAGCAGCACTAAGCAACTGCTAATTATGTTTGCATAAATATAAAATTATGGTTGGCTTTCTACAGGTGAATAAAAACATCAGACCCCAGTACCACATCAGGAAGTAGAGAGTATTCCATGCCTTGTCTAACCACGTTTTCATGCTCAGAGAAGATGCTTCCCCAGACTAAGGGACAGTCTATGCAGACTGGCGTGGACGGGTCCAAGTTCACTCTGCCTTAGTATCCAGCTTGCTGGATACACATTAGCTCCAATTTGTGAGCTGGATCAGCACATTAGCAAGCTGTCACTCCCAGCAAACATGCTGAGAAGCAAGGTGTATTACCTCGGGCACAACCACATAAAGCCACACTTCTTTAGTTTCAGGTACATTTGGCTGAGTCTGTCCACTCCCGTCTGCACAGAGGAACCGTGAGTGTTTCATCACCTGCCCAAGATCCCTCAAAGCCCTGGTTGCTAACCCACTAAGAGCCGCACACCTGCTCTTCAAACAGTCTTGCAGAAGGTTGACAAGAAATCAACGGTGGAGTGAGAATCCATGAGAAGCCAAAGGCGAGGCCCTAGGTACACCATCCACAACACACTAACCCAACATGCCCGGCTACAAGTTCTGGAAGGGATGGGAGTTAGCGGTAGTCGCTACCTGAAGGAATGGTGATGAGTGAAATTATACAAGCGAAATTAGTAGTCCCTCTTGAACACATAAAGCGGGATCTATTTACTGCCAGAAAGTGGGAGAAGAGCACTACTGAAGGGGGGAAAAACCCCAAACAAAACCAAAAACAAACCAAAAAAGCCCCATGAACAGGGAACAGCCGAGTATATGGGAAGCAGACTCCAGCACGACCACCGACTGACAGAACGGCACCCCGGGCACAGGGCGGGACGGCGCCTCCGGGCTCTCACTCCGCCCCTCCTCGGGGAGCTCCCCGTGCGACCCCGACCGCGCTCGGCGGGAGCGCGGCCCTTGCCCGCCGCTGCGCTCCGCAGGCCGAGCGCGGCCGAG
>VYXC01002062.1:367008-500580 GCA_013397175.1 Platysteira castanea
GCCGGGACAGCCGCCGTGGGAGCGCCGCCGCCGCCGCCACCGCCTCCGCGCGCCCTTCCCGGCGGCCCTCGCGCCGCCCGCGCCGCCGCCGATGATGACGACGGTGACGACAGCGGTGACGTCGCAGTTGAGAGGGCGGTGGCGGGAAGGGCGGAAGCGGCAGCGCCGCCATCTTGGGGAGGGCGGGGAAGGTGCCCGGCTCCGCCCCACGGGGGTGGCGATGGGGCTGGCGATGGGGCTGGCGGAGGCGGTGGAGGTGGAGTTCGATGGGAGTGGCTGAGGGAGCTGTGAGTGTTTAGCCTGGAAGAGGGCCAGGGGTGACCTTATCGCGCTCTACAACCACCGGAAAGGAAATCTAGCCTGGTGGGGGCGGTCTGTTCTCCCTGGCAACGAGTGACGGGTCGAGGAGACATAGTCGTAAGCTGCACCAGAGGAGGTGCAAATAGAACATTGGTAAGAAATTCTTCACAGAAAGAGTGATTAAACATTGGAATGGATGCCTAGGGAGGTGATGGAATCACCGTAGCTGGAGGTGTTTAAGGAGATACTGTACGACACTCAGTGCCCTGGTCTAATGACAAGGGTAGTGTTGGATCGTAGCCTGGACTCAGTGATCTCAGAGGTCTTTTCCAGCCTCAGTGATTCTGTGATTCCGTGATCTTCAACTAGACCGGGTTGCTCAGAGCCCCATCCAACCTGTCCATAAATGTTTCCAGGGATGGGGCATCCACCACCTCTCTGGGCAACCTGTGCCAGTGCCACACCACCCTCATTGAAAAAAAAAAAGCCTTCTTTCTTAATGTAAATCTGCCCTATTTTGGTTTAAAACCGTTTCCCCTTGTCCTGTCACCTTACAAAGGTCTTACAAAGTCTTCAGGCCAGTGTTGTGCTGCAACAAACCCTTGGCTGCCAGGTGAATGGACTTGGCTGATTGTAGTGGAGGAGCCTGGGGGCAGCTCCCACTTGGTGGTTTGGCCACTTGTGTGTCCTTTCCTTGCTGTGAACACCCTTTCTGTTTCACAGTGGGCGTGATAAGTAGGGTTGTTTTCATGTAACAAAATCCTGTAATAACGTAAATTACCTAAATGGGGAATCTCTTCTGTGGATGGAGTCTGCCTAGTATTCCCTGTGTCAGTCAGAGACCTGTTCACCTGGATCACTAGATCCCACCATCTAGTGGGATATCTGTGCTATTTTGCCTTTTGCGCTCTCTATATACTTGTGGTGCAGTGAGCTGCCATTGTAGACATAGGTATGTAAGTATGACTGAAAAAACCTGATGCATTCTCAAATACAGGGGTTTTGCCTATGTAGAAATAATTTTAATAAAGGAGCAAGCTTTTTTATTACATTTTTGTAAGTAAGTAAGTGCAGCCATGCTGGAATAGATTATATTCAACATCACAAATTTTGAAGAACATGTTGAGCTATCTCTTTGACAGCAGAAAGTGCTTCTAAGCAAGTTGGCTTGATTTCTCGAGAAGGAAGCAAAAATCCGTAAGTTCCTGTGTCACGAAGCTCAAAGGTAAAAGAATATTTAATGCCAAGATCGTAAGCCCAGTCGTCAGACCCTCCAGGAGCTAAATCTATACGAGTAAGGGAAAACAGAAAAATTGCCTGAAGCCAAAACTTTTTCTGTTGAAAAGCTGTCTTCTGATGCAAGCAGGGATATACTGTCATGCACTTCATTGCAGTAAAGTCATACTTACAGATTGTTTGTGCACCAGCACCAGATGTGTAAGTTTTCCAAGTTGTCCTCTTTATAGCTTTAGCTGCTTTCTGTGCCAGACTTTCCTGAAATTAAACAAAACATTATTACCTTTAAGGCCTTGTGATAATCTGTACACAGGTAGAATTTACATACACTGTGCTCAGGATTCTGCATTAGTTAAGTAATCATATAAAAGGTTCTAGAAAACCCACTGAATGTGGTAAAAGTTTTCAGCATATGCCCATGCTACAGATTCCATTTCTGCTGTAGACAGATAAAAAGTATAGATGGGACCTTACCCCCACTTCTGGCAGTAAACTGTTGTCAAACCATTTGTTCTCATTTGTCTCATATTTTTTCTTTTCTGCCACAGTATTTAAGTCACTCTTTATTTCAGCAATATTGACAAATATGGCAGGAAAATATTTTAATTGAGAGAACCCTACTGTTAAGCCATGAAGAAGATTAAAATGCCCAGAATCAGTGCACCTCTTTCTGCTTTACAGGGAAAGAGTGATGTTCTGTTTTGAACTCCGCTGTTTTCGGTAAGAGTTTTTGCTGTGTTGTTTGGTGGCTCAAGAATGTAAAATTCTACATATGCAGGATATATTTTCCATCCTACCACTAAGACCAATTTAAATAAGTATCCCTAGCAAAAGCCTTGATAAAAGTAGCAAGTGTCCACCAGAATACCTCATTGCTTAGGTATGTGAAGGGTGTTTTCAAGTCACACATCCAATTAATTTTAGAGTTTGTGTAAACCATACAACATATGAGAAATTTACACATACATAACTTTTCAAGATGTCCAGAACAGCAGGATTCTGCTCTTTTAGCAGCAGCTTCAACATATTAGGTGTTGTTGATGTATAATCAATCTGGAGTAAATATTTTCATTTTTCCATAGTCTTTAGAAGCAGCTTGCTGACTTACACACTACTAGACCTGCCCAGACTTTTTTAGGTTGTTAAGAACATCAAGAAAAATGTCATTTCCGAATTCTTGATCCTCAGAGCACAGTGACTCCCTCATTACAAGACTAACCAAGCTGGGTGAGTAGTTATGAAATAAGTGTGAAACTGCAGGAGGTGGGAAGGCTTACCAGCTCCTCATGGTCTTTGCATTTGTTCATAGTGTAAGAATATGGAAACAACACCAACTGGGAGTAGGAGTGCATGGTTATGTAGGCTTTAATGGTGTCTTTGTGGTCTCTGACAAAGCGAGCCACTGCTTTCACTTCAGGCTCAGACTCTGGGTAGGGTCCACAGTATGTCTCATAGCATTCATTGTGAGATGCTCCTGGACCTTTAATTAAAAAAAAAAAGTGCACAGTTTTACTCCTTTATTTCTTCCCTTCTGCATCTCTGTTCTTCCAATGAAAGAGCAGAGTGTGGTGCTAATACACACAAAATCATGGACTCCACCATGCTATGGAAAGAACTTGCATGCTTGTGAAAATCTGTGAGAACCTACCAGGATTTCTCACCTACTATACTCCTAAAAACAATCAAGGAGAAGTCAAAGACTGGATAAAAAGTCTTAGAGGAGAGGATGAATATGCTTCATTTAAAATCATCACATGATTGTGAGATCACATCTTCAAATCTAGAAGTACTACAGGAAAAAGGCAGTTCTACATGATTATTTAATCTTGTGAGAAAACAAGGTTCCAATGGGAAGCCGAGGAAACAAATCAAAATGAAGCTTTTTAACAAAACTTGATGCTGGAACAAGTTATCAAGAAGACAAATAGGATTCACCACTTCTGCTGTCTTCAGAATAAGACCAAACAACTTTATGGAAGCAGTCAGGATCTTTAGTGTTTAAGGGAAAAAATGCAAAAGTTGCTGTGTATGGTTTAGCAATGGACTAGAATGACTGAAAGCTATATAGGACTTCAGTGTGAGCACTGAGTGAAGTCAGATCTGATCTATAGGGTAACATTTTAAGGCAGCTATTCTGCAGACTGAAAAGAACTTGTCAAGTACTAAAGTGCCTGCAGAAATCAAATATGATACAGTCTTCATAAGAAACACTAAGGGCCAAAATATCTTGTTCAGCTAGACATCATGGAAGGACAAATGAGATGATCAGTTTGTACACTATGGTGAAGCATCTACTCAGCTGGATAGTGCAACAGGCCTTGGGTGACATGGCAAGTGCCACCTCTTTCCTCCTTCCCACCAACAGCCTCCCCCAGCTGTGTGTCATGGTGCGGTGCAAGGGGCTCTGTTGTTCTGGGAAGAGGTTATTGGTGTTTCATCTGGGGAGGAAGAATCCTGAGTCCCAAAAAGAATTATCTAAAGCTGGGAAAGTTTTCACCAGTTCATAACAGATACTCAGCTGCATTTGTCTTTGTATTAACTTTGTGGAACAGTAGATCAAAATGTTTTCAAAATAAAGAATTTTAAAGGCCAAAATTGAGGCAGAGGTACAATAAGAAGAAAATTATGTCCTACCACACCAGTGTGCATCAAAATTCCTGTTCATGTCAGTACCAATGCACTTGCTGTTACCGTGCGAGGAGCGGCTTTTCCTCCACAGACGATGCTGTGGAAAGAAACATGCAAGCCATGGTCAGGAAAAAATGCTGAAAAAGTCAATGCATCACCTCACTGGTTAGTTAAATGGGACTTATCGCTTGTGCCTCTACAGTCATGTGCTAGTGAAGACCAAGGAAGATTCTAAAACCACAATCTGCTTGCCAGCAAGGCTGGATGATAAAAGGAAATGTTGGGTAGGATAAGAAGTAATCACATCTGATATCAATGGAATTTGGACTGTGGAAGCAGGGCAGAAGACATACAGTTTGGCCAGGTATGTGAGTTTAGGAGCCCAAATCGAACTTTCTGTGGGCAAAGTTGCAGAAATTCCAAGCACAGAATAAGAGTTTGGGGTGTGCAGTTCCAGGATGGAAACGATGCCCTAACCATGTACAGTGATAGTTCCCATAAATAGCAAATCAGTACATTGCACAACCAGTCAAAAAAGGTCTACGTACAGAGGGGTGGCTCCATGTGTACTCATAGCCATCCACATTTATCACAGGCATGATGTAGAAATCAAAGTGCTCCAGAAGGGTTGTCATGGTCCGATCTCTCTCACGCACATGGATTGCCTATAAAGCACAGGAGAAACTTATTAAAAGCATTTGTAATTGTGATTTTCTTACCTTCCTACAAAGGTACCTGGTGGTATGTGTAAAATAATTGTGGAATTATCTGAGCAGTCTACCTGAGTCTGATAAGGCTCATCATGGAAATTGCCAAAAAGCAAAGTAGCTCTCTGCTTAGAAGTGCCAAAGGGAGAAATTGATACAGTCAGTCAGATATGCTGCAGTCCTTTAGTGTTAGTGGGTGGTCATGAGATAGATAGAAAGCCTATTAATAGGAAAGTTTGAGCTTTTGCTGTTTATAAGTAATAGGAACCCTCCCTCCTGCCCAAAATACAGCAAGCCCCAAAATAACAATAATATTTCAAATGGCTGCTGTGCATAACATTATTTATTCTGATTGCATTGTGAGTTTAATGCAGCTATATGACAAGAGTCAGTAAGATCTACATTGCTAATTTTGCCTCACAGCTTATTTTGAAGGCTGTAGTGATACCTAACCTGGTTGTTGGTCCATGACAAATAAATAAATTTTAATCTAGATAAGTGGGTTTGTTACTATTAGAATAGACTAAGTCTTTCATCATCTTTTTTTTTCTTTATGCCTTACTTAGATCACCTTCTTTCATTTTAAGTCCTTCCTGGTTTTCCTCAGGCAATGGACTTCCTTTGACTAAATGAGAAATGTCAATCTTTCTTAACAACAAAATTAAATTATAAAAAGTGGACCCATTATAAAGAATGCCTAGGATTTGCCAGGGAGAGCTGGTGATTTTAGTGCATGTGTGCAGATGTGTATTAATGTCACATTTTGAACTGTTACTTCATGAAATGATATAGATACAAAATTTGAATTTAAACCAAGTAAATTAGATCAAAGGGATGGAGATCCTAAATGTACATCTTGTTACTTCTGAAAAATGCTGCAGGGACATGTCACAGGCAAAATGACAGCACAGCTGGTAATTATTTGGAGCAGCATGAAAAGGGCAAATGCATTTCTTTCCAGCGGAACCTTGAAAGCTGAGATTATCAGTGGGTTACAAGGTACCTTCGGCTGTATCCATCCCTAACTCATGCAATATCCTTTCAAATATTTTATCCTTCTCAAATGGTATTGAGCTTTTATAGCTGTAACTGATGACAGAAATAAATAAATTTATGAATTTTCTTCTTATTATTATCATCATCATTATTTAGTTCCATCATGGCCAAATCATAATTCATGTTTCAAGAACTCGTCAATGTTGTTTCTCTGACTACAGTACTTGTGACTGTGAAGTCTCAGTGCCATCTGGTTTATTTTTACTGCAAACTTCGCTTTTGTGAAAAAGTAATAATAATATCTAAGAACATTAACTGAGCAAGATGGGCAACCTTCTCTGGGCCAGAAAGCCCTCAGAAGCCTTTTCCTGGTCCACACCAGGGACAGGGCCAGCAGCTCAGCATAAGGAGCTCAGCAGAGATGCCTTAAGTTCAAAAAGACCAAGGCAATATATTTTAAAATCCAGGTACAAACTGTGGATGTTGTATCTCTGGGTGCACCTTTGTTCACTCTCCTGAGCAGTGTAGATACTAAAGATAGATGTGACTATTTGTCTGCAGCCACACATCAAGGCTGGTTAATCTAAGCCCATCCCATCAGTGATTAATCAACAGGCTCATCCCATCAGTGATTTTCTAGTTTCCATGAACTGGTACTACAGCTGGATGTCGTTGATCGCGTTCTGGAGGTCTGACGTGAGGGTGTCGCTAGCAGGGATAGTACCTTCAGAAGAAGGTGGCTTATGAGGCTTTATTCTCTGCAGATCCGGAAAAAAAGCAGGAGCACATATGAAAAATGTGGAGTCAGGAGGAGCAGTAGCAACAGGCACTGAAGTAGGTGATGCATCACAGCAAGTTGATTGCTGGTGTGGAGGTATGTCCTGTCTGGAGCAGGCAAGTGTGGGATACCTATTGCTCTAGGAAGGCAAGTAGGGAACAGCCAAGGGTTGTAGGACAGCTTGACCTCACCCAGTGTGTCTTCTGATCTGCTCCAGGCAGCACCAGATGCAGTGATACGGACCCAAGTTACCGTGTGCTGCGTTACTCGGAGCCAAAACTACTCCTGGAATCCATGTGGCAGTGCAGACATGGCCCTAATAGATTACCAAACGCGTGCTTTTTCTGGCATGCCCTCTCCATCCCTGACCATTCACGGTGATAAACATCTCTATTTAATTTGCTGCACATACTTTGAAGTTTCTTTCATACTTGATAATACATTTGAGCTCCTTTGCATTCACCCCCTATGATTTTCTGTTTCTCTTATGCACACTCCTGCATCTACTGCCATGCACACACACACACACACACGCACACACACACTGCTATGCTTGCAGCGTAGACACAAATATCATGTGTTGGTGCTGTGGGAGTAAATGGGTTACGGCTTTATGGGTCCTAGAATGCAACTGGACAAAGGTAAATGGCATCAATAATTTTTGCTTTGCTTTGAAACAATTATCAGATGTGATTATGTACTCACATGCCCTATGAACCACAGGCAAAAAGCAGGAGAAATCCATTCTCTAGCATGGATACCACAGTCAATCCATATGGCATTTTTTGATTTTTCCTTGCTTTTAGAAATCTGACAAAAGAAAAATTGCATTCAAATGTCACCACTGTAAAGGGTACCACATAAAAGTGGAAGTGAAAAGGTAACCAAGATGGAAGAAGCATCATCTGTCGTGTGGGGACAGCTCAGACTGATCCTGGGCCAGGATGCAGATGTTGGTTATGTTTGCATACAGTTGGAGAGCCACATTCAAGCTGCTTGCAAAGTCCTAACACAGGCACCAAGACCTGAGGTCAAGTGAGTTTGTCCTCAGCTGTGCAGGGCAACAAACTAGATTGACTTCGTCAACAGAGATGGGTATCCACTGTGCCAGTATTTCATGCCTTTGGATGATGGCCTAGATGTGATAACTTCCTTTTGACCCAGAAAGTGGACCTAATCTGGTCAAATTTGTTTGCAACAGTAATGCATCTTACTGGAACGACTTAGGAAACTTCTAAAAAACACAAAAAAATAGGAAGGTAGGTATAGATTTAAGGAAATGTCCTGGCCAAATTCCATTATTTGCTTACAGTAGTGCTTGGGAAGTTTTTACATTAAGTCACAGCTGTACCTTCAGAACATAAAGAGGTCGCTTTTCATAGGATGATCCAATATATATTTTCTGGAGGAGATCAGAGTGGACTTTCACTACTTGCTCCATCCAACGATATATCTGCAAGGGTGAAGTTAGTAAGTATATCTTCTCTCTATTGTTTTTCTTCATCCCTGAAAGTGGTCTACATTCTACCTCCCAAAATCTTTACCTGATGGGAAAGAAAAACTAATAATTCAACTCACTTACTACTTGCCTGACTCTAATTTCTCCTAAAACAAACAGTAAGATACAGTCACAACACAGTCCAAGTGTAGCCCTAAAATTCCTCTTTAGTTCTCTTTGTTTAAATTATTACTGATTTCATGTTTCAAATAATTACGTGTTTATTTTGCAACTTCATTTTGCTTCTGTTTTGACTGCCTTTGAATGACAGTTTGAGTCAATACGTGTATGAGAGATTTTGTCTGGTGCTTCTTTCTCTCTTTATGAAAGCATTACAATAAATAGAACTCCTAGTTGTTGAGCAATACAGTGGTAATTATTATCCATTGATGATTTCTTTCCCTTTATCACTATTCCCAACCATGAGACAAACTTCACCCTTTGCATCTACAGATGTTTACAACAAAAATAGCTTACTTCTTTCATTGAATGGTAGTTTTCATAGTATGAGGAAGATCCACGAGCACTGACTGTGTCATTGACAGTCTGTTTTTCAATAATTCCTTGAACATCTCCTATCAAGACTCTGAATAACAAAGGAAGAGCACAACCTCCTGTTAAATAAATGACAAACAACTTTACAGAATCATTCATGACAACAGATAAAAAATACATACTTGTGTTGGATGGTCAGTTGCCTTAACTGAGCTTTTATGCTATTTATGTTGGATGCCCTGACATAGAAATGGACTTCTCTGTCCTTCTCGATGTTTTCAACCACAACAGGTTGCCAGAGACTGACCTACAAAGTTTCCAAAAATATTTTATTTTTTTTTTACTGATGAAAGAAAAAATGTTCTTTCTAACACTTAATAAGCATTTTGAAAATAATCAAAGCATACATTTTCAATTTGAGAGACCACTTGTAACAAGCAGTTTAATGTTCCTTGTGATGTGTAGCATTCTGCTACTTCTGGAAATGAAATGTGTGTATTTAAGAAATGTTTATAATGACTTCTGCACATAAATTCATAAATCAAGAACAAAGGCAAGAACATAACCTTTTCTGAGATAGTATTTCTAGTTTAATAGATATATTTAGCTGGTTATTATGTTACATGTTTTCAAGTCTGCTGAGAGTTATATTCCTGGAGGGTATTTGGAGAATTAATGAAGATCAGACCAGTCTTTGTAGTTATTGTATTCTCTGATGACTTTGATCAGGGAGGAAATAAGTGCCAGAAGGGGTTTGAATATAAGTCAAGTTGAAGAAGCAATACAGAGATTAGAAATTGGAGAAAAATAAGAAAATGAGATTCTTCTTGGAAAAATTAAATATTTTACAATAATAAAATCAGAAGCCAACATAGTCAATAAAAGACTGAAACTTCAGAACCAATAGTACAAAAAGATCTAGGGGTGACAGCAGTAAATTAAGCATAAATTTAGAGTGTGAAAAAAGTCAACATAATTCCTGGATGCATTCTTAGGGTATCATACAGCATGAGGTCACCAGACAATAGGGTTTATTTTTTTCCTTTATGGTGCAGTTGCATGAGGAATATTGTTTGAATGATAAATGGTAACCATTAAAATTTGTTGGGAGGTACTTGCTCGTGTCTTCCCTTTCCCTTTCCCTTTCCCTTTCCCTTTCCCTTTCCCTCTCCTATTGCCATCCCTTTCCCTTTCCTATTGCCATTCCTTTCAGCATTCCCATTCTGTTTTCTTCTTATAGCTTGCCCAATTTATAGTCATGGAAACAAATTGTCTGGTTTATAACCCAGGAAAAATATTTGGTTTGCATAGTCCCATAAATGACTTGGAAGAAACCACCAGAAGCCCTCTCTGCACTGAATGTGCTGCAGTTCTTCTTCCTGACTTCTTGGGCCTCCTGTGTACAAGAAAGTGAAGAATTACAGTAGTAAAAAAAAAGATGGAGGAACGTAGGTTTATATTGGTAGAGAAAAAGAAATGGATATGTGAGTTAACTTGTGAAGGTGGAAAAGAGCAAGGAAGGCTATCAAAATGTTTCTGAGAACTTAAGGGAAGGATTAGAAGATGCTAGTAGGGACAGCAGAAGGATTTTGGGGTGGGCATAAAATGAATAGGAGCCAAGAAAGACAGAGAAAGACTGGGCGTAGACACCTTTCAGTCATATGAAACACATCCTCAATCATCCTGTAAATTATGTTGATTGAGGGAATGGTTACATCTTTGTTGCAGTGTTGACTTCAAACTGGGAGGATGTGATTGGGCAAGTGAAGAGGAAGAGATGTCTCAATTTAATTAAATACCATTTAATCTAATGAAAGATAGAAGTAATAATAATACAGAAGTATTATTTAAGATATTTTTATCTTATAGATGCCACCTTTAGAAAAATACAACAAAATCCTGTTCTGATCTTCAAAGGTGAGCAAGCCATATAGGGCAAGATCACACTGGTCAAAAGTGCTGAGGTTCCCTAGCAAATATATTTCTACTTACTGTGTGTTGGTGGTTTGCCAGTTTTGCAGTGCCTTAATACACAAAATCAACTGCAGAAATATGAACTCTGATATAATTCATTACTGAAACTTTATGGATGGGTGTCCTCATGTAAATCAGAAGGTATTAGAGAAATGAAAACCAAGCATTTCCTGAGCTGATGTATTAGAACAAACGAATAGAAGTGGGCTAGATCTTTCTTGGGAGGGAGAAGTAGTGTAGGGGGAAAATCTGGTCTAGAGTTCACAGAGACAGAATAATCTGTTTACCTCAGTGGTGTTCAGTAAATCCTGAAGAGCTTCAGCTTGTTCATCAGTTTGTGGGAGAGCCCACAGAACTTCATCCCTGAAAAACAAGGGTATTTAGGTAAAGCACAGGCACTTGGAATAGCTCCAGTTCATGCAAAGTGGAGAAGCAGGCTTGGCCTATCTCATCTTCCCTGGCTTGGCTGCCATGAACTCAAAGACAACCCAGTAGTGAAGATGCTGAATCCGGTTTCAGCCTCTGCATCTGCCAATCAGTAAAATCCATGAAAGAGGTGGTGCAGGGATTTGGTAGCCAATATTTACTGCTGAAGACTGAGATTGCTCCTGGAAGCTGGCACCTGCACCACAGCCATCAGCCCTGGCTAATCCACAGTGCAGCCCCTGTTGAAAACTGGCTTAGAACAGGAAGATGGCTCTTCTGCTGTCCCCTGAGTTGCTCACTCTCAGTCACCATTCAGCAGAGACATCAGCCCCCCCAGTCTGCCAAAAGCCCTCCCAGGTTGGCAAAAGCCAAACATGATGCTTTGTAGATGTCAAGTTTTTGTAGATGTCCTGCTTCAGTCAAGTTTTTCTGGTCTCTTCATTTGTGTCCCTCTGCCAGGTATTGTTTCAGGTGGTCTGCACCACTGTCCTCCCTATCTTTGCCCAGTAACTTATATTTCCCCTATATTTGAAACCGTGGTCCGGACATGCTGTGCATGACATGATGCTTCCCAGCTACTCCATGCCTGACCCCACTGTTGGTGACAGAAGTGAAATTTACTTTCTGGAAAGAAAAAAGTAGCACTCTGCATTGGGCCCTAATCATCAGTGTCCTGCAAGTCATGTAGTTAAAAATTGCATTGGGTAGATAATTAAAATAATTTGTGTATGTAGAAGAAGGAGACTCAGGGGAATGTCAGACTCCTATTTCCATTTCCTAGGCTGGGGTGGCTCTGAGCCATCTAATCACATGGAACTGGTGGCACTGTACAAACCAGGCACGATCAAAGTCCCTGCCAGCCCTGTCTGCAGAGACTGTCCTGAAAAGAAAACAGGCAGGGCTCTCAAAACTAGAGTTTTCAAGCAGCATAACATGACTGTCACAGCTTGTTGCTGTGACTGATTTCAAGCAGAAACCTGACAGCATCTGGCAACCAGGTGATTCATCTTTACTTTTAGCCAGACTCCAAGCAATCACTGTTGTTTCTCATGCAGAACCAACAATATGCCAGCCCTATTTTTACCACCACCATCATTTGACAGAACATGAAAAAACAATCAGGGATAGGCAAGGTTGGCGGTTTGCCTGTTTCTTCAGGTAAGTGCACTCCAAGGTGTGTGTTGGAGGCTACTTTGAAAATGCATTTGTCTTCTCATAGCTGAGGGAGTCTTTTCACACAGGAGCCAAGAAAAGGCCTGCTGCATCTAATTTCATTTCATGATTCCCAGAGCCTGAGAGCACCATAATGAGGAAGCTGATGTGTACTTGTACCCCACCATTTGTCACACAAATATTTCATCCAAGCGTGGTAAGTACTGAACAAGTGTTAGATTCCTCTCTAGCTCTTGTGATAGGACCTGAATACACTGAATAAGCTGATCAAAATTCTGCACCTGTGCTCCAGTGTGGTGAGTATTAACAGCCAAAGCTGTAGTTGTTGCCCTTCTCAGTTCCTCTGCTTTGATTTGGCATTATACCTGCTTTCATCTGTCTTCTGCCCCACTCTTTGGAGAAAACACCCAGAGAAAAGCTTTAGTTATTACCCTTATACCAAGCTCAGAAACAACCCTCTATTCCCAATTTCCTTGCCGTGCCTTCTGCCCCTGTACAGCTGGACCTGGTCGTCTTAAACACACCCTTTTCTTTCTGTTCTCATGCCCTCCTTCCCTGATTGCTCTTTGAGTTCATCATTGAAAAGATCCTTCTCATTCCCTTCCTCCAAATTTCTGCCAGAATCCCACTGGGCTTTGTCACTGTTTCCCATCTTTTTTCCTTTCCCTTTTACTTCTTGATAAATAGAAGTCCAGCTGCCATCCCCACACTACAATACTCAGGTCTTACCCTGTAAGTGAGTAAGATATATTTCAGTTCATTTTAGATGGGTTTGATATCTTCATCTGAGCTGGGCACTGTCTTAATAAAGAAATAGGCACTTTAGGGGTCTGGTTAACCTGACCTAATTTACATGTGTTTGCTAACCTGGAAAGAATTGCCTTCTAAATACACATATTTTTCCCCACTAGCTGTACAGAAATGCGAAGGGGACTTGTTCCCATGCAGAGCTGTGTAAAGATTCCATATAGTCAGATGAATCTCCTTATTTTAGCCATTTTCGTAACTGGGGTGGGAGGGTTAGGCTCCTGCTTTCCAGTGAGAAATGCCATACTCTTGTTTGAGAGTCAGATACTCAGTGTTCTATTTAAACACGAAGTAAATAAACCTTTGAGTAGCACAGAACAACACTGTTCCACTGAATTCACCTAAAACCATGTTTGTTTCCTCCTACTTTAACCCTCCCACCTCCATAGAAATCCACAAGAAAGTATGATTGCAACACAAAGAGGGAGGAAATATCCTCTTTTTAAGGCATGAACTCAATGTTGTTCACCTTTCATAGGTCTGCAGAGTGGTGCAAAATCACAGAAAAGCTATGAGAAATAATTCACATTTTATTTGTGTAGGTATTTTAGTTCTGGGAGCAGGTTGTATTTAATCTTAGGTTGCTCAGCTTTGCTTAAAATCACCACATGAGGAGCTTATCCTCTTAGTTCTACTTATTAAAGGATTTCAGGTTTTTAAACCAGCTGTAGGTGCAGAAAATAAAAGCACTTTGCCTGTCTTCATCTCTGACATATGTTCTCATGTTTTAAGAAAGCATTTGGTTTCAGGGCATTTCTGAAGTTTATCGATAGGTAACAATAAAGCTGCTTCTGAAACATTGTGCAAATACCAAATGGTTATTCAAAAATGATTTATGCCTGGAAAAACCATAATAAAATCTGCTTTGGAAAGAAAACAGATTGTTAGCACTTTCTGAAATGGTGTCTCTTTCTACCTCAAGAAGTAATTCATTTAAGATCTTGTTTTAAGGCAAATGAAGCAAATTATTTTTTCCCATTAAGTTTCAAAATGCCCTTTATTGGCATTCAAAAGTACTGAATGAACAGAATTGATTTGCACTTAGACTGAAAAGAGTAGTCTTAATATGATTAAAAACATAGAATTTATGGATGCAAAGAAGACTTAAAATAATTTCATTTCCCCCACCATCTTTATGTTAAATTGAACAACGTATCCAATTACAAGGGCAATAAATATATGTCAGCCTTTGACAAATGTTTTCTCATGCAACTCAGAACTATTTTGCATCAGTACTTTCCCTGTCCCACACACCACACACTAAAAGCCCAGTAGTGTCAGTAGATATTTACCTTGGAATAGTGAAGACATGCTTCTCTTGAACCAAGATTAAAAGGGTAAAAAAGAGCAGGTAAAACTTCATCTTCATGGCATCCACAACAAAAGCAAATGCAATAGGAAAGCTGAGGGTTCAGGACCCTCATTATTGATTTTAAAAATGTTATTTAAAGAGTAGTTAAAATTTAATACTGCCTCTCACTTCAACCCAAGCTCCTGGTGGCTAAGTCAGTATGACAGAGCTCCCTGGGGAGGTGCTGCTCATATTGATGTTGTCCATGTACGAGAGGATAAAATACATTTTGGACTTTTTCATATTGACAAATCACTTTGTCATCTCAGCCTTTGTGTTATTTTATTGCAGCTACGAACCACAGACATAAGAAAGAACGCCAAGCACAAAGCTTTTGTGATCCTCTAATATTTGTGGAGGTCCAGCTGCGTGCTCTGCATCCAGCTCTCTTATAAGACATCACAGCCAAGCATGAATCTGGTTCAGAGCAGTGGGAATGAGGTTAAGTCCAAAGAGAAAAATTCTGAACAGGAAAGCTTCTTTTCCTGGCGTTTGTTAGCAGAGAAAACAAGGAGCAAGTGAGACATATGTTTTTGTGGTGTTTTGACATCCATGCCTTTTCCTTATGCCACACTGGGTTAGCTTTTCCAGAAAAAGTACACGTGATTCTTCATCTCATTATTATTAATTTTTGCATGCCCCCAAGATTTGCTTCCCATATCTCTATCCACAGTTATCCGTACAGGACATGCTGAAAATCTGTGTGCATTTGGCATGTCCAAAGTAGATGATCTCCATCTGTGTTCTGTGCTTGAACAGCAAATCCAAACTTGACTAAGACTCAGCTTATTATCCTGGTTTAAGTCCTCTTCTGGAGGGAATTCATTCCAGAAGAGGACTGAGGAGTGAATCAATACATACATAATGGGGACACCAGGGAGCCAAGACCTGGGTGTGAATGAGGAAACTAAATTATTTGATGCTCTAGGTGTAGCTATTCCCCTGGGTGGAAAATGCCTGTGAATGAGCCCTGGAGCTAAGGTTAAGTAATGCAGACTAGATTGCATCTGCGAACATCCCCTAGAACAGCTCTGGAGGGGTCCGGATCAGAGCCAATTCTCCAGCTAAGCAGGCAGCAGGCCTTTGGAAGTCAAACACAGCCCTGGTTTTTTTTTTTTGTTTTAATTGTTTCAGAAGGGCAGCCCTGTCTTAAGAAACCAGAGAGCTGAGGTTTAGATGACTGAAGTCAGCAGAGGTCAATCATGCTCCCCAGTGAGTATGCTGGGGTTAATGTCTCTGTGAAAATACACCAACACTGAAAGTCCCCAAACTGGAGTTGAGCACAAACCAGACACCAGAAGGAAAGGCAAGGTAAGGCCTTACCTAGATTTTGTAGGTCTTATTTTATCTTTTCTAGATGTTCAAACAAATAGGAAGTTCTGGTAAGGTACAGAGGCCATTCCTGGCAGGGGCAGTGGGTTGATTTTTAAACCAGTGTTCAGATGATCTTTCCTCACACAAGCAAAAGGAAGCTGTCAAATAAAGATAAAATACAGGGGACAAAACTTGCTTATCCAGACACTCTTTCGTCTGGAAATGTTTCGTGCACAGATGTGAAGTAAAATTTGATCCACTGAACTAGATTTAACAGAAGAGATTGAAAAGCCAATGGTGTTGGGTTGCTCTTATTGAAGGAAAGGAAAGGAAAGGGTCATATCTCTACATGTCTTAGAGTGTTAATTAAGTGGGAAAAGATAATACCTTCTGCTGTCTACCCAAGAAGAAAGTTTTAGACAAACAGTAATTGTAAGACGTTTTTGAGTGTTGGTTGCTTTTCCAGCTGATTCTCCAGTTTATTGCAAAAAGACAGTTCACCCAGTGTTTGAAAGCTACTGATTTCCTACTTGCTTTTTCGTTTCTGGAATGCACAGGAAATATTTCCTACCAAAAAAAAAAAAAAAAGGTGTTTGAGAAATTTCTAACTGCAGCAGTTAATTTTTTAATAACCTTCAAGGAGTTCTGAGAACCTGGGAAGTATTTCCCAGATTATCTGGGAAGAAAAATGCAGTCTTATAAAACACTGAGAAGGGCAACTATAAAAACAATTGAGTAAAAAATCTCATTTTGAGGATTTTAATTGTTGCTTGATTTTTTTCCCAAGGTGTTTTAATTATTTTATTGAAGATGAATTTGCATTTCTATGCTCTGTTTTTAAAACCTGGACGAAGTAACACTGAATTTAGAAATTGTTGCAAGGTGAGGTTTTAGTTGAATTTGAGGAGGTTTGAAATCCTCCTTTCTTGAACAAATTAATTTTTCTCTGATGGGGAAATTCATCAAAACTGATCATTTCCAGCAACCCTTTTAGCTTCTGCTGAGTCAGCATTCCCTGGTGAAGAGCTGCTTGATCAAAAGTTCTGTTGGAGTTCAAAGATTTTGCTGCACCTGGATTAATTATTCCTTCTCCACTGGGTAGTCCATGGGCTGTGACGACCTGATGCTTGCAAGTGTTGCCGTAGCAAATGTGACCAGAATCCTTGTACTAATGGGGGACAATTTCAGTTGTGTATGTTTGTGTTAACTTTTAGGGCAGCTTTGGGAAATGCACAGGCTTTCTTTTAAGGAGGGATGAGCAGGTCTTAGTTTTCAGAGCAAATAATTAACGGAGTATTCTCTTGATTTCTTTGTTGAAAATTATGCATCTGAGAATTAGGACTGGCAGTATATATATAGCCTCCTGATGTTATTATTATATTGCTTTTAAAAATATAATCACACTTTAAAGGCAGTTCTAAAGAGATGTCTTCACTCTTTTGGCTGAATGCTGTCTCTCCTCTCCCTCTGCACATTCCCATGTGGTAACACCAGTGTCCCCTGGACAGAGACTGGGTGTTGTACCTCAGCCAGACCAGGCTCTGGCACATCTTAGTGTGGTGGTTTGTCAGTGCCTAAAACAGTGGCAGCAGAAGAGGCCAGCACCTGTGTCCCTGTTAAGTCAGAGTATCTATCATTGCTCAAACCCCCTCAGCACATGCTGAGATCCTTGTCATCATGCTGGGCTCCTGCAGGCTGGTGGTTTTTTGGTGAAAGAGAGCCTGACTCTGGAAAGTTGGCAAATAAAACAAGTCAAAGGAGAAACTTCTTGAACTGCTGCAGCCGGATGGTCTCAAGCAGTTGCAGCAGTGCCACTGAGTAATGTCCAGTGACTCACACCAGTGGCACCCCTGGTTTTCAGTAACTCAGGTGTCATGAGATTTCCTTTATACTCAACCACGGTCTAAATGTGGCTGTCCTCTTTGATCCTGGGGCTTGCACAATATCCAGCAGCAAGATTTTAAGTAACAAGTCTCATCAAGATTCTCAGCTCTGAGTTTGTACTTCAGTGTGTGCTAAAGCCCACACTAGGCTGGTGCTATCTGTCTGTAACAGTAAACCTGTTAAGCACTCAGAAGGGGCAGGAGGAGCAGAGGTCAGCTGTTATCAGACCCACATCCCTCAGTTCCTTTTCCTTGTTTGGGATTAACATAGTCTGTTATGGTTTTGATCCTCCAGAATCCTGTTGTTTCCAGTTAATCAGGGAGTCCCTCCAGGGATGGGTAATCGTGCTGATACATCTGTGTGACTGAAATAGAACATAAAAGCCAAGTGAGTCTGTGCTGTCCCTATTGATTCTTTAAATTCAGATTCAAATGCAAAATAATCTCATGAAAATTGTTGATAGGCTCTTGCCATTTTTTTCATGCATTATCACTGCTGATGAGGCCAAAGGTAACCAGTGAGCATCCTTCCCACATGAGGCAGAAGATGACTAAAATCTAACTAAACTCTGATCTCTGTAGCTCAGTGTGCGATGCAGCTGAGTGCTGTTGCTCATGAGCCACACAAGGATGCAATTAGTGTAACAGCCCTTTATTATGAATGTGGCAGAACAGAATTAGAACTCAATTTACAAGTCCCCCTTTCAAACCCATTCAGCCGTTAAGGCTGCATCATCCTTCAGTTTTCCAAGGCATATAATTGATAAATGATTTCTCCCTGCACACCTCAGCTTCTCATCTTTATTCATGAACCAATTAATCTCTGTAGGACACTGTGATCATTTACATACATGGCCAATGTCACCAACCTCTGTTATTTCATTCAGGGAACAATTTTGCAGCCCATGAAACCACCAGGAGGCGAAAATCTGTACTATGTCTAAATTTCTGTGGTTCTGGCATTTCTCCCTCATGTCATTCTCATATATAAAAATCAGATGCTGCCTGTGCTAGAAAATGATGGATTAACCTGGGAGGAAACAGACCTCAGCAGTATGTTTCAATCATGGCTGGTAGGTATGAGCAGAGGTTGAAAATACATGTTTCCTTGGCATTTTTGAGGACTTGGTTGTGCCATCCTATTTTATTTATTTATTTTTTCATCTTACTCTCTGTGCTAGTCAGCTCTGCTGGGTTAGCAGAGAGAAAGAAGCTGTATTGTATGCATGGTTTGGGGTAAGTGGGGAGGGGTCTGGACTGGTTAAACACTTCCTTCACGAGCTCTGTTTCCTGAAGGTCTATTACAAACCACTGCCCAAACATGTTGTCCAAGTGACTCATGTTTTCTTTTTGCCAGTACGCATTAACTTATTTGCCAGTGTCTTAACAAGGAGCACTTGCAAGGCAAGTTTAATTCTGGTGAACAAAGGATATCAAAGAGAGTCCCAGGAGCACTCCAAGCAGAACTACTGAGCACTTGAGGAAGGTGCCCAAGTGCCACCTACAGAGAGCACTCTTCAGCCAGGTTGTGAATGGATGCACACCTGTGTCCCTCTCTGTGTAAAGGTTATGTGTGCACATATCCAGAATGCAATTAGCCCTGGAGTAGTGATGTGTTCTGCCTGTCTCTGGATCAACAGAATTTTCTTTTTTCTTTCTCCTTGCGCTTGCTTACAGATCTTGCATGGCATTTGGCAGAGATTAGAAGAGCGGACCCTTTCTTTGGGCTTTTGGAGAATGCTGGGACCTGTTTGACAGATGCCAGGGCCTGTTTGAGGATGCTGGTGAAGAGAAACTCCACTGAGCAATGGTCCTGCCCTCTTGCATTCACCCCTCTCAGCTGGTGTGGTCCCTGCCACCATCAGTCTGTGCAAGCAGATCCACACTGCAGAGACATCCATCACTGTTCTAGAATCTGGCTCCTACTGCAAATTTGGGAAGTTTCCATAAATTTGGAAATTTTCTAGAGGCATTTGACTGGTATGCAAGGTCTGATCACTACATGGACAGCATCACCACAGGTATATCTGAGAAGCATTATGGGACACTGGGGCCACATTTCCCTAATGCCAATTGTGATTTCACAGTGCAGCAAGCAGTGGATGTAGGACGGTGGGCAAGGCCCGCATCCCTTCTCAGGAATCTCTGTTTCCCCTGCTGTGGCTGATTGAGCCTTTCAGTGTCATGTTACTTAACCACAGGATGGTTCCACGGACACCCAAGCACACACAGGCCTTGAGGAAAAGGCATGGCAAGGCTGATGCTCCCAAGGCTTGTCCACCACCTCTCAGACATGCAGGGCGTTCTGCTGCAGGGCTGCAAAATCAAGGGAGGGCACACTGCTGAGCAGCTGATCAGAATATCTCCCCACCTCAGTGACAAATGGACATGTGCTCTGCGATGTTCAGCTTGCTTTTCTGCCGTGAAGAACGAGGACAACCTCACAGGCTGCCAGAGGTGCCCAGCAATGGGGCATTGCTTGTCTGCCTGTGTGAATCAAAGTGGGACCATGCATGTGAGTAACGTGCTAGGAGATTTCCCGAGTGGATGTGTGGGGCTCCTCTCTGTGCTTTATGCATTTACAGGTATTCATTGCTGTATTTCCTTAGATCCTTAACAAATGCACTAAATGAGTGCCTGTCCTGAGGGAGTTCAGTGTGTCTAGGCACGATTGGTTATGTAGCTTTCAGCTCTTTTCATAAATTTCAGGCATAGCATTACCTGTGAGCCCAAGGCCTGTGTGAATTCTGGCCTATCTCAGCTTTGGACAATTTACCATGGATCTGGAATAGTAATAGTAGTTTGCACTCCGGGAACAAATTAGGTTTCCCATAAAGCATGATTGCCTTTGAAAAGTTATCAGGGCACAGAAAGTAAATAAGGTGCAATGAAAAACAATGCTTTATAAACATAGTCATTTTACTTAGTGAGAACTAAAATCACAGCTGTGTGTTACTTTCAGAGCAGCAAAGGGAGTGTCAGGGGAATGACACTGTTTTCCTGATGGCAGAGGAGAACTGCCACCAAGCACTGATTGACAATTATTAAAAAAATGAGAGTATTTATATCTATAATGTGAGCTTGGCCCTAATTCAGACTTTTCTGACATTGAGCTGTACAAAGTCCACAGATGCCACCTTACCAGCACGCAGTGCTCCCCTGGTTTGTGTCCTGCTTAATGAGCAGCTTCTTAGGTGTGTGGATAAATTTTAGCTCTGAAGTGGCTCACCACACAGCAGGCAATGAGAGTTAGGCATTCAGTGGTGCTACTCTCTGCTGCTTGCCTTGTCTGCTTGCCTGAAAAGTACTGGGCTTAAGTGGCTGAGCAGCCTGAAGGAAAATGCTCCCAAATTCTTGACGAGTCTGTTCTTCATGTGGTGGAGGAGGCTGCCAGAAGTGGGAGAAGATAGAGAGAGGCTCTGAGCAACTTAGCATATGAGTTTGCAAGATCAGAGGCACCAGGACCCATTTCTCCATCATGGTGAAAGCAGCAGCAGCAGCTAGTACTTGCTGCAGAACTAGTGCCACTCGTGTGCTTTTTGCAGACAGCTGACGGAGACGGGGTCCTATTTTCCAAGCAGAAGCCAGATCAAAGCTGCTGCTCATTTAGGCAAGACACCAAGAACTGAAGTTTTTGATTAAGGCTCATAACAGAATTAAGCTGCACTTAGGAGGACAAGTGATGTCAGGTTGGGGTTTTGGTTCAGTTCCAGTTCTGGAGGAAATAGAACCTTATCTGTACCAGAGCACAGCAGTCAGCCATACTGCTTGCTGTCCCCTTTCTAAGGCTAAAACAGATGATTTCTACCTAGGATAGATGATTTACAAGAAGGTGTAAAATCCTCATCATACACCTAATTATTCTTCACTACACTGTGGGGGGATATTTCCTTCTGAGTCCAGCTGGCAATCAGACTGTACCCTGAGGCATGTGGGTTGATTGCCCTCATGGTTTTTTCTCCTAGTTAGTCTAAATGCTGATGCTTTATTTTTATTCGTATGAATGTCTAAGCCTTTTTGAAGCATTGAAAATTATGATTAATTGTGCAGTGAAAATCAATAATGGAAGCGCTGACAAAGTCAGCTTGATTTGGGAGTGAATCCCAAAGACAGCTGCTTTCTCTAAGAGTGATGGAAAAAGTTCGAGGAAAGCAACAGCAAAAAATTCCAGATCCTGGTGGGTATTTTTGGTGATGTCTGTCATAGGCTTAACCCCTTCAGGACCTGCTGAGAGCTTTAATACAGGATGCTATTACCAGTTCATGAAAGCAAAACCTCAAGGACATCAAATAAATAAGAATATTCGATTAAACAGAAATGCACTGAAAAGTGAAAATATTTCTACTCCTGTACCAGAATGCAGCTATTCCCACACCTTCGGGGCCGTGACAGTGAGATTCCAGAAATAGAGCTGAAGATCAGGTAGGTATTTCCTACAGTATCCCTGCCGACAGCACTCACTCCCTTTTGCGCACTGGAGGGTGCTGGCGCTGTGCCGAGGGCTCAGTATCCAGTTTTTCCTCCGTTTCTCAGAGGATCGCGCTGCTGGCGCTCCTGCCCGCCAGTCCCCAGAGCTCCGGGTGGAGGGAGTGCCATCTCGTGGTTAGCTCTCCCTGCTGCAGAGCTGCGGGCTGGCGCTCGGCAGTGGTGCTCCCCAAAGCAGCCTGCGGACAGAGGGCTGGCAACGGGGAGGGCTGCGCGCCACGGTGCCCGGCTCCGGCGCTGGGTTGCTGAGGAGGAGGAAAAGCAGCCCCTTTCACAAAACATGATTCAAATAACACCGTACGTCACCTGGCCCCTCTCCAGAGCCTGAGAGAGAGGCAGCTTTCAGTCTCCAGGGCCCCTGAAGTCCTACGTCTTGCCTAGTGGAAATGCATGATGTATGGAAGCCTCCTCTCTCTGCCGATCTCAGCAGACTCCTCTAAAAATCCTACCCCTGTGCAAAAAGCTGAGTTGATAAGAGCTGGTGAATGGAAAATGCCTGAAAATCCCTTCTACACTCTGCGGATGGCAAATGCCTGCATTAATTTGGGATCAAGGGAAAAGCCATCCTTCTCACCCTGGTTCTGCTGCCATTTCCAATCTGTGGTCAACTTCATCCTTCATGACTGCCAGAGTCTGGGTGAGACCATCTCCCTCAAACAAGGAACCTGAAGCAGGGCTGTCTTCAGGCAGGATTACCCAGTCCTTTCAGATCTACACCATTTATCCAACAAAAAATGGCCCCTTCATTTTGCAAACGCACACACACACATCCGAAACACACAATACATGGTCATCCCACTGGACAGAGGTGCTGCGGTCACAGCTTCCTCTCTCTGGTTCACCTCTGAAGGACTCCCAAGTGAATCACAAGGGGTGATGACAAAGCAGCTGCCTTTTCAGTGCCATCCCTCTTCTCCGGCAACAGCAGGTCCTGCACCTGAAAAGAGGAGGAGTGGTGTAGGGGCCATGGTCTCATAATTCCCCCTTCCTGGGCAATAAGCTGGGGTGACATCTCCACTATATAACACTTGAGATGTTCTGCTCCTCTGCCAGCACTGGGAAATACTGGGATCAGATAGAATGGGTCTTAGGATGCTGTAGTTTTCCCATCCTGTATTAAAGACACAGGTTCACAAGAGGAACAGGGCAAACAGATCTGATCGGGAATAGGATCTGGCCATTACTACAGAAACAAAGCAGCATATTTGCATTGCAGAATGCTTAAAGAAGCAAAGTTTATTGGTAGCTGGGCAAAGGAAGAGGATGTTGAGCATCGCACCAAATTGGGAAATCATACTGCAAGTCCAGCCAACACAGTGTCCTGTCGTTGACAGTGTCTCAATGTGGCATTTTCAGAAATGGCCTAGGAAATAATTCTTTCCATTCTCTGCAATCTGTGGTTTCAATAACAATACAGAAGACATATTCTCAGTGAGCCCACAGATTATTTTTACCTCTGTCCTCATTTCAGCTCTAAGACACACACCGACCAGCACATTCACTACTAAAAGAAAGGACCACACATTTGGCTTTATAGAACATTTTATTTGGAGACTTTCCATGTCACTGAATATTGGTTCTTTATTAAGGCAGTTCTGAAGGGCTGGAGGAAAGGGAGGGGGAGAGGGAAAGAACTGAGACTGCATCAACGGGATTGCATTAAGGCAAAATTCCCTCCTTCTGTATTCCACCACAGTAAAATCCATGTAAAGGCCAGTAAATGTCTCATGCCAAGGAAGAGATTCAGTGCAAATATATCCCAGTGACTATCCATAGACAGGGCTAGGTCCTCATCAGAGGCAAACTGACAGCGCCTTGTTACCTGCAAAGCAAAGCTGATTTAGCTCTGTTGAGGATCCCAGCCTGGGCTCAGGGAAGCATTTTAATATCTGTTTCTTATGCAAGCACAGGTATAAATGCTCTCCTGAATTAGAGCCGCAGCCCCTTGAGTGCAAGTCTGTGAAGTTAACAGTTTAATTTTTATTGTCTACATAAATATGCCATTCTGCATCCCTTTGGTTCACTTCTCATTGTATTGCTACTGAGTACATTCCCTTAGTTTTTTTAACATGGTTTTCAATTCTATCATGCTTTGCAATCTTTTTAAAGTGTATTATGACATAAAAATGAATTATCCTTTGGAGAATGTTTGTTGCAAAGGTTCCAGAGTTTGGGTGTTCTTGGAGGACCAGGCTGCAGTGTGTTTTTTTCGGTGAGCAGTAATGTAATCTGTGAGAAATGCCATGGACGGCAGAGGCATAACTCTCAAGGGAAAAGTACTGCTCGGTACCAGAAACACATCACAGACACCGAACACTTCTTTCATTCTGCAAGAATTTCCCCAGAGGATCCTACCATTCCAAAAATATAGTCACTACTACTTGCATTGGTTTGGGGAAACCTGTTTTGTTATCCCAGGAGCAAACTGAAGGTATGTGTGGCAGAAATGCTACAAAAAGCATGACGACATTTTCAGGCAGAAGCAGAGTATAACATTTCATAGTCCTAAGGGCTGTCTGTCACTGGATGACCTCTCACAGAAAACCCTGGTATCCATTAATGAAAGGATATACTTAGGGCTCTGTGTCGAAAACTTATTTAGGAATATGAAATGGTTATATCTAGCAAAGTGGAAAAAAAGGCAAAGAAATCAAGCACATATTACTGTTCAAAATAAAATATTTCCTGGATACATGTGAATACATGACTTCTGTACGATCTGGAATCATGTATAACATTCATGCCTTTAAAAGCATGAGCACCCTGCATATTTCTTTGATACAGAGAAGAGCATCCAGTTGAAGGAAACTAAAGGGTGAATAACAGGCACCAGTGCAAGTCTTTTGTGCTTTAAACTTTCTTCATGCCTTTTCCCATAAGGCAAGCAAACACTGTCATGACCATTTTGGGTTTTACTTCAACCAGATCTTCTGGGAGGGCATAGACTCTTGCTCCAATTTTTCTTGCCATAGAGATGGCATATCTGCATTGCAGGGATGGGGGGAAAAAAAAGGAAAAAATAAAGACAGAAATTAGTGCAGTAGCATTAATTTCCCCCCTGTTAAGTGTTTTACATGATCAATACCAGAGTGGGTTTCACTGATTCACCAAAGTGAAAATTTTCTATAGGAACGTATGAGACAGGTTCATAATGAACTACATTTCCAATAAAAATTAGAGTGCATTCCCTGATGGTTAGAGCCAATCTCTCCTGCAGGATGGGAGACTGCAAGTCAGATCCTGGTATGAAACATTTGATCTTCCATCCCCGGAAAGATTTTCCTCACAAATAGCCATTCTGGTCTTGTTCCCCCCCCAATCTCTGAGACTCAGACTTTGCACATAAACAAATTTGCAAGGATGGAAGCAGAAGGCTGATGTCAGTGGAGATCAGTGTTGATGGAAATCAACATTTGGGGACTTGTTTCAGTCATACCCAGAAAGTGCAAGCTGACATTCCCATCTCCCTGCTCAGTGCCACTGGCTGTTCTCCAGTGGGTTTGTCTCTTCTCTCTATTTTTTCATTTAAAAAGATAGAAAATCCCAGGTTCTTCCCACTTCAGAGCACATACATTTGTGAAATTTCCCCCAAAATGCAGAGAAACATTGGGAACATGGGGGAATGGGTGTGGGAAATGAGGAAAACAACAGCAGAGGAATGAAGAAATAAGGTACAGAGAAAAGCACACATAGGATTGCAAGAAAAGAAAGAGAACAGATGGTGGGAAATGGAAGGGGAAAAAGAACAGTGGGAAAAATCTTTAGAAAAATAACGGCAGCTCTGATTGCTTTACAGTCATCCTTTTCTCCTTTGTAGTTACTGCATAGAAAAGGAGAAGTTAAACTTCTCCTGGTCTGATGATCAGACCAGGAGGTGATCTGTGTAAGTCTGAAAGGAGAGGGAGATGCCCCTAGAATTGACTCTCTGCAAGGAAATCGTTTGCATTCAGGGAAAAAAAAATCAATATCCACATCTACAGAACCAGTTTTTCAGGCATGAATTCTGTCCTCCCCTTTCTCTCTCAAATATGCCCTTGTTCCACCCGTAGGTGACTAAAGAGCTATAATGACCTCTAGTCCCTGTTTTCCATTGTTGGCATTGTTCCCTGATCTCTGACAGAATTTTAAATTTAATATGAGAAAATAGGAACTTGTGAAGCCAAGTGATTTTAATCCTTTCAAGGGATTTATAAAGCAGGAACTATAACATTACACACTCGGTTTCCACTGATAGTCTTTTTACTACCTAACTCCTAGCCTTCATGCTTCTGACTCTGGTGGTATTTCTCACTTGAGGTTGATGAGATGAGAATGACAGCAGAGCAGTTCTCAAAGGCAGAGTTAGACAAGCCTGAGCAGGTAACTCATGCTAAGTGCCACTTGGCAGAAACATACTTAGCATTATTTAGTTTCTCCTCATCATTCAGGTCCTCTGTTTTCAAGAGATCATACTTGATTGATCCTGGTTGAATGGCATCAATGAGATCCAGGACTGGCATGCTTGTGCTGATTTTGCTATCCTGCATAGACAAAAAATAAAATTTAATGCAAGAACAGGATGACGGAACTCCCACAAAGCCAGAGTCTAAACTCAAGAGCAATGGACAGTTCAGTCAGATACCATTTAGAACTTCACAAAGGGCTGCTTAGAATAACTTTTTATCTAAGGCAGACTAAGAACTCTTTCAAGGATTATTTTTCACCCAAGGGATGAAACATCATAGAATCATTTAGGTTGGAAAGGATTTTTTTACCTAGCACTTCCCAGTCCACCATAAGTTATGTCTCTAAGCACCACGTCTACACGTTTTTTAAATCCTCCAGTGATGGTGACCCACTGCACTGGGCAGCCTGTTCCAGGGCTTGACAACCTTTTGAGGGAAGGAATTTCCCCTAATATCCAATCTAAACCTCCCATGGCCATTTCCAAACTCAATACCATTTCCTCCTGTCCTGTCACTTGTTACCTGGGTGAAGACACTGACCCCCACTTGGCTACAACCTTCCTTTCAGGCAGTTGTAGAGAGTGACAAGGTCTTCCTTGAGTCTCCTTTTCTCCAGAATAAACACTCCCAGCTCCCTCAGCTGCTCCTCACAGGATTTATGCTGCAGACCCTTTCCCACCTTTGTTGCCTTTTAGACACACTCCAGCATCTCAATGTCTTTCTTGCAGTGAGGGGCCCAGAACTGGACACAGGGCTGATTCAGGGTGTGGCCGAGTACAGGGGCACAATCCCTGCCCTGGTCCTGCTGGCCACACTATTGCTGATGCAGGCCAGGATGCCATTGGCCTTCTCGGCCATCTGGGCACACTCTGGCTCATGTTCAGCCACTGTCGACCAGCACCCCCAGGTCCTTTTCTGCTGGGCCGCTGCTTCCCAAAGCCTGTAGTGCTGCATGGGGTTGTTCTGACCCAAGTGCAGGACCCAGCACTTGGCCTTGTTGAACCTCACACAACTGGCCTTGGTCTATCTATCCAGCCTGTCCAAATCCCTTTGCAGAGACTTCCTGCCTTCCAGCAGATCAACATTCCCACTCAACTTGGTGTCCTCTGCAAACTGAGTGTGCTCTTGATCCACTTGTCCAGACCAGCAATAAAGATGTTTAATGGCCCCAACAATGAGCCCTGGTGACACCACTGGTGACTGGCTGCCAGCTGGATGTAACTCCATTCACCACCACTCTCTGGGCCTGCCCATCCAGTTTTTACCCAGCAAAGAGTGCACCTGTCCAAGCCATGAGCAGCCAGTTTCTCCAGGAGAATGTTGTGGTAAATAGTGTCAAAGCCTTCGATAAAATCCAGGTAGACAACATCCACAGCCTTTCCCTCGTCCATTAAGGAGCTCACCTTGTCATAGAGTACAATGTCATTAAAGCAAAAGATGGGGTGCAGGGCTAGTGCATTTGCTTCCTGTGGGGAGATGACACTGATAGACATCTGCTGATGGGACATGTGAGAGGGACCAGCTGTGTGATTCCTGAACTCATTACATGAAGTTTGATGGATCTGTTCTCGCCTGGTGCAAACTGCTGATTTATATCCACTGAGTTCCCTAGCTTGGGAAGTGTCATAGATACATTAGCAGACTTGGAAGCTCTCTAGAACTGGTCCATCTCTGTGTTTGTATGGTATCTAGCAAAAGAGAGAAAGTACCCCTAAATGGTACTACCTGGTTATAAATGTATTGCTATTGTTCCTTTTATTACTGTCATTTGTAATTGCTGTTGATTCATAACCAACAGCACAGCAGTTCTTGCTTAATTCCAGTCATCATTCCTGTCTCTGTCTTTTGATTTCCTATGTCAAACTGAAATCCAAGGTGTTTCCTGTTGTGTTCATATCATATTTCTATTACTTTTTCACAGTGAAGTCCCTTGAATAAACCCTGTGCATTTGAACAAGCTTTTAAAAGGGAATGAAAAATAATCAAGCTATGTAGTGAGTTACATCATAATGTAGAGTGTGTATATATCCATACACACATCTATATAACATCTCTATAACATACACACAAACACACCAAGTACGAGATTCCTAAGCAGAGACTTCCCAAAAAACCTATACCTTGAAACTGGAGATGGTTGAATCCTTCCCGGCTGCAGTCAGTGTTTCATTGACCCAGCTGACAATGATTTCATCATTGACCTTCTCTCCACCACCAATGTCTTCGAGGATATTCAGGGTGTACCTTACGAGGGAAGCCAGGATATTTGCTCAAAGTCTGCTGTAACCTCAGAATTGTCCTGTATGTGCACAGCTTGACTGGGATCATCCCAGTGATCTGATATTCCTCTGCCTCACATGTCCACAGTGCATATGATTTATATTATAACAGAGTAATTAATCTAATGAGTTTAATTCATACCCAATTCCTTAATCACTGTTCTGGGAGTGTTAAAAGTTTTGGTTACTTAAAATTCCTGGAAGGTCCCTCTTAATGTACCTCATTGTAAATGACTTATTCTCATAGCGCTTAAAAAATAATCACTGACTTTAGAGATAGAAAGGAATCCTTCTGCTCACCTAAGACTCACCTTTTGCATAACAACAAGCCTGGAATATTTTGCTTATATGTCAGCACACACCTTGGAAAGATATCCCAAACTGATGGTACGTAATCACCTCATCCCTATTTTAACTACCTTACTGATAAACCTATACCTGCCTCTATAGTCTGAGTTTAGTCTGTATTCAGTTCCTAACTACTGTGTCTCTTTACTCTCAGTTATGGTGCTCTTAAACACAGAAACATGCACACACAGAGAATTACAATAAAATGAGGAGAGGTACTGAGTTGTGCCCACTTCAGGGAGCAGCTTACAAAACTTCCACATCAATTCCTTATTTCCAGGACACTGTCCCCATTCCCTGATGCAGAGACCTTTTAACTTATTTTCCTCTCTTCCATGCAATAAACATTTATTCTTGCTATACCGATAGCAGCAATAATAATCTTCTGCATGAGCTGACTGTAATGGCCTTGCCCACAAGATGTGCTCCGATCACATCCTTAACTAGGAGTGAGCAAAAAGTCACTCTGCCTTGGCACTTAAGGGCAAACAGAGGAGTAAGAAGGCTGTAGCCTGTAGTGCCTTCTCAGTGAGAGCATCAGGAAACTACTGCAATGCAAACTGAGCACACCAAAATGCTCTGAAGCTCGTGGCTGGCTGACCTACCTTCTCATCAGCTGCCAGATTAAGGCCAGCGTGAGCGTACGGTTTCCTTCATTCAGATCTTGCCCAGCAATGCCAACAAGGGAAAATTTGGCTTGATTCTTTCCCAGCTCCACTGCATAGTTGCAGTTTTCAAGCTGTTATTGGCATGGTCAATTGGTGCAGTTCAAAAATACAGGGAAAAAAAGAAAGAAGACATGACAGTGTTACTTTAAATTCTTTGGATCACTCAGCCCAGATCCTCCTGGGCAAACAGGAACTTTGGGGCTCTGTGACAATACAGCTGATTGACTATCAGCAGGCAGATCCATCCCAAAAATACCATGGTAAACAGTTAACATAGAAGAAAATGCTATACTTCATTATCAGGGCCTGAAAACCAGATTACCCTGGAAAATAAAAATGTATGGCTCATGGGTACCTTCAGCGTCATGGCATTGCACTGAGACAAAGGTGTAGTGTCCCAGCCAATATTTTAGATTGGTTGATCACTCTGGTCTAGTTGGATGCAATTACTCATCCAGATAGTTGGGAGAAAGCTTTCTATTTAGCAGCAACTGTGTGATCAGTCCTTGATGCATCTGATCAAGAATGCTTATCATCACTGTCTTCATTTGATGTGGAGGGCAGTGATCCAGACAGCTGCAATTAAGCTGGTGCCATGCATCTCACGGTCCAGATGCATTACAATCAGTGCCTAAAGCAGTAGCAAAAGGGATCTGCAAACACAGTTTTTAGAACCTGATGCAAAAGTTGTCAAGTCTTTTTACTTGACAAATCTTTTTCACCTGTCAACAGAGCAAGGGAGTCCAATGTACGTTTCTTTTTCAGGATGAAACATTATCCACTGACTAAGCAAAAAAATCATTTAAGGTGCTGTACTTGGGACTGGAGAGCAACATGAGTACCCACATTGCTGTTTGAAATGATATAGGCATTCACTGAGGATCAGGCATCACTACTGGAGCTATTCCAGCTTTTTGTACCTTCTTCATGTTGCCACCCAGTTTAGGATATGGTGGTTTGTTCACCCTGTTCCAGTCTACTGGCACTTTGATCTTTTCATAGAGTTGGAAGATAACCAAGGCATCTGACAGGTCACTGAAAACAATAAAAAGGATACAGCATTGTCCAAAGAACAGAGGAAAGAAACACAACTCAACTATTAGCAGAGGTAAACTTAGTTTCCTGGGAAACACAAAGCAGCATATATTCTCATAGGGCCCAAAAGTTTTTATATTCTTGCGAACAACTTGCTGGCTGTATTTGTCATCTGAAGGAAGTGTAATACCTCATCTTACCTGTACAAGTGATTTACACGTGGATTAACGCCGAGGGAGTTCATCCAGTTCCTAAATGTCCTTTCTTCCCTTGTCTCACCTAAAACAACGGGCACATCAATCAGAGGCCTGCAGAACACAACACTTCAGTAATGTAAGTGTTTTGAGAAGAAACCCTAACTCTGAATTTACAGCGCACTGAACCATGAACAGAAGGAGACGGGGCTGACATGGGAAATGAGAAAGTGTGGTGCACCATGTGATATTTGCGTTTTCCTGACCTTCAATGGAGCTCCAGTCGATGTCCTGGTTCTCTGGCTTATGCAGGGCAGGGTATTTGTTGAACAAGTTGGCGATGAAGGCCAGATTGAGCTTGGGGTTCCCCCGGACGACGTCGGTGGCGGTGACGAACTGGCGGCAGCCGAGGCGCTCGGCCTGCTGCAGCATGCACTCGGCTCGCTGCACGTCGTCCTTCTCCTGCCCGGCACAGAACGGGACATCAGCCCCACCCCGCCCCAGCACTGCACCCACACCCACCCAGGGTCTCCCTGTGGGGATCTAGCTACTAAAACAGCTCCTTGACGGATTTATAGGTATTCCCTTTCCCACTTTTACTAATGGCAAGTCTGTGTTTTCAAATGGGCTTTGCCTACGATTCAACCACCTCACCATACTGCTTTTACAGCCATATTCCATAGAAAATGTGATGGTTTGATGAAATTCACAAATAAATGTATTTAAATACACTTATTACATGCTAGTAGTTTATCACTGTGATTAAATGGTTGCTGAAGTTTCAGAGTTAATATCTAACAAAAATCCAAACACATAATTTAATTCTTTGAAAGCTTTGATTTCTGAAATACAAGATCATGTTGCAATGTGAGAAAGAATTTGCTGGTTCTGACATCTCAGTGCAGCCCTGTGTTGGCCAGCAATGCAAGTAACAGGCAGAAAATATCAGCATTTACTCCAAACTTATCTCATCTTACCCTTAATCCTGACATGTCAATAGTAATAGCTGGAATGCCTTCTTCATCTCCCTTGGGGGCAACTTGGTTCAGCAAATGGTAATAAGCTCTTGAGTCCTGTGACAGACAGAGAAATTAAAGGGAAGAAAAATTACATCTAAAGCTCAGCCTTTGCATGCCAGTGCTCCCCCGAACAATGTGCCTGCATGCTTCATTTTTATTACATCGATCATTGGGCTACATAATTAAATTAATTAAGCTGGAAGCACTTAGCAATTTCTACTTTATGCTGCGTTTGCCAGATCTGTTTCTTCCCTGAGCCAATATATATGTGCTGCTGAACGCCCAACACAAGAGACAAAAACGCTGTGTGTTGTACTTAGAGAAAGGACAGCAACAACAAAAAGATATCAGAATTTACTTAATCTGAACATAAAATTAGAGGTAAGAAAATGCATACCTTTATAATGCTGTAGAAGTCAGGCTGCTGAGCATTTAATAAAAGAAAATGCAGAAGGAGAAAGCAGATGTTTAAAGTGGATTTCAAAGCAAGGCTGGAACAGTTGTGGAAGAGAAAGCATAGTTTTCAAGGACAAAAGTTAAAACAGACAACAATATCAGTATTTTTCAGGCAAAAGGGCAGGAACAAGACAAGGATTTAACATGTTGTGTCTTTAATCTTTTGTGAAATACAACGCTGTCTCCAAATGTGGAAAATACTAACTCACCTCAAAAATAGCTCAAAGAACTGAAAATAAAGCTACATGTTAATGTCTAGGGACTTGACTAACTAATCTAACTGATGATCTTCAAAATATTAAGCAGACTACCTGAATTATTTAAAATATTTTACATCTGCATTACTATGCAGCATATCTAGAAAGTGGTTATTTACAACAGAAGTGAGGTGGGGAGACAGACTTAAGTTAGAGAATGTCTGTAAACACTGAAATCTTGCCAATGTGTGCCTTACTTTCCAACTGTAAACACTGGAATTGCAATATAGCTTTCAATTGTAGACAGGATTTAAGCAGTTGCACCATAGTCATTTTGGCCAGCACACAGAAAGATGGGAAAGACTCCATTCCCTTCCCTTTTCATGGATATTCTCCAGTCACCTCCACCCAGTGAACCAAAAATCTGTTACAATTAAAACTGTATTGTTAAATGTGACTCTCTACCCCTCCTGTTGCCTTTCCTCGTGGTTTTCTTCTGTATTTCAATTAAATGCTTGTGCTTATGCTTCAGTCCCTAGTGAAGCCTATGACCAGGTACCTCTGGAGCCAGACTTTTCCCAGGATGTTCTGGAAGCAGGCAAATCAGGTCATGGCTGGTGAGGTTGGTGTGCTGGCCAGCCCCCGGCTTTCTCATAAGCTAGCTCAGATACCCTTTCTTATACACCCCCTGCACCTCTGGGATGCTGGCTGGGCCTCACACTGGGTTTTGGTGCCTGAAATTAGTCAGAGGGCACCACTGAGGTTCAGACAGATCTGTCTGGGAACAACGAAAATCCTACAGAGATAGCTCTGCTGAAATCTGCACCCACAAGCCCATGAGGTCCCAAGTATGTGAAATAATGCTGCACAGACTCCAGACCCACCCTTGCAAGTGTCTCCCAGTCCAGCTGTAGTATTTTGAATAGTCCCACTGAATTAGAACTCGCAGATAAGTGCATTCAGGGCTATAGCAAAGGTTGTGACAGAGGAGCACATAGCCCAGGTGAAGGAAAGATCAAGTGGGGGAAGTGGAAGAGCCCAAACGTCTCCCTCTGCATGTCTGAGTAAGGTCCAGGCCTTACCAGACCAAAGTCAGGCCAAGAGTTATTTAAGGACATTTGGGAAGGAGGAGAGCAATAGAGCAAGGAACTGATAATACAGTGGCCATATGCCCTGTCCAGAGCCAGCAGCCATTCCTTTCTCTGGCAATTCATGTGCTGGGGCTGGCAGTGATGACTGGGAGGCCAGGAGGAAGAGAAGGAATACTACCGAGTGCAAAGGTAGACCCAAATAAAAGCATTTTATGTACCCTGCTCCATATGCTCGACTGAGCAGTCTCAAGCTGCTTGGATTGTTTCAGTGCACAACCTCTGTGTGGAGGACAGGAATTTGGGTGTAGAGCTGCTGTTTTACTTTTGTTGGTCAGTATTGCTCATACCTTGATGTCTGAGCTGAAGTTGTTGACTTTGTTGCATCCTGCATTTTCTAGGTGATAGTTTGCCCATCTCAGCAGCAGATCCTCTGGAGACAACTTCATCAGATCCTCCAGGCTCTCTCCTTCTCTCAGAAGTGCAATCAAGGCTAATCAGGAAAACAAAATTAAAAAATAATGATGTGAATACTTTTTGAGGAAAATGTATAACTGTTTTCTCTCTTATACGTTTTCCTACCCTAGTTTCTAAATGTGAGTGGCCAAAATGTTGCCAAAATTCAGGCTGGATTACCCTCTTTTGTTTAAAACCATTACCCCCTTTGCTCTTGCAACAGGCCCTGCTAAAAAGTTTGTCATCATCTTTCTCATAAGCCCCTATAGGTACGTGAAGGCTGCATTAAAGTCTCCCTGGAACCTTCTCTTCTCCAGGCTGAACAATCCCAGCTCTTTCAGCCTATTTTCACAGGAGTGCCCCAGCACTCTGAGCCTTTCCGTGGCCTTCCTCTGGACCCACTCCAACAGCTCCAAGACCTTCTGTGCTGAGAAGTCGAGAGCTGGATGCAGTGATGCTGAGCACAGGGACAAGCCTGGAATGAAAATATGAACACAGGCTTTCTGCAGCGTAGATGAAAGAAATCTAAGCGACCTTCACACTGAAAGTGGATTCACACAGGCATTCTGGAATACTTGCACATGACCTCATGGGCTTGTGGGCCAGTAGGGTCAACTCATCTGTCAGTTGAGGAGATACCCTATTTATATAGAAAAATTGATATTATGTCCATAAGAGGAGGAACAGGCAGGATGGGAGGATTGACCCTTGCAAATGCAGTGTGTTCAGCTGATCTCTGGAGCATGAAAGGCTTTAGAACAAGTTTTGAAAAGAAGAATTAACATGGAAGATAATTATTAATGTGGTAAAAAGGGAGAGTGTGCTACCCTGCTCTGATCTTTTTCCAATATCTTTTGTCAGTCCTTGAAAGAATAATGGATTGGCTACATAAAGGAAACAGTGGACACATTCCGTAACTGGAGTTACACAGATAATTTGATATAGGGTGCAGTGGGGTTAAATTTGACCAGAGAGGGTACCAGAAGCATTTTAAAGTAGACAGAGGATTTTATGAAGAGAACAGTGTTAACACTGACAGAAGGCTGGAAGAAGGATTCTCATGGAGTTGGTTGTGGATTGATTTTTGGATGAATGTTTTCTCCTTTTTTTGCATCAATTATCTTGGCACAAATACTTGCAACGTGCTAAAAATGTGAAGATGATATTCACTAGGTGGCATAGTTGATACAGAGGACGATCAGGAAATCAGACAGAATGAACTGGCTGACAGTAATAAAAACAGAATGCAATTTAATAGTGCCATGTTCAAAGATGTTCACTGGGGAATTAATATGAATAACTGCTATTAGCTAAAAGCTTTTAAGAACCAAGGAGGAGAACCTGAGTGTATTAGATGTCTTCTAAGCTACTCTGAGCCACAATTTGATATGACCAGGGGAAAATCCAACATGATATTAAGTGCATCCCAGGTAAGTCGCATAGAGACTGGGATGTATTACTGCCTTGACATCATGCGCTCATGAAAGTTCATTGGATATAAAGGGTCTCATGTTCAAGAAAGGGGAATGTTACCTCAAACAGCTGCAGAAAAGAAAAGGAAAAGGAGAGGAAAAGAGAGAACCTGAAAAGAAATCAGAATTTTCTTGGCTTGTCTAGTCTTAGATGAAGTTTTAGATGAGAAGTGAAGGAGAAAATACCAGAAAGGAAAAAAGTAGCAAATAAGCAGGGCAAGGCTACCTACAAAGCAATGCGAACTGGTGACTCTGGCAGCAAAAGGGATAGAAATGTGACAGGGATGAGGCAATGAAGGTAACCTGCACAGAAACTGGAGGAAAGAAGTGTCACTGTTGGGTGAGGGACTATCCAGAGGCATGGGGAACAAAGAAACAAGATGAGGTGCTGTGTGGACTGCATGTACACCCACAGCCTTCATGTGGAAGCTACTTCATGGAGAATTTTGGCATTGGTGAGACACATGTGGAATGCTGTGTCCAGTTTCTGGCTCCCCAGTACAAGAGAGACATTGACAAACTGAAGTGAGTTTAGTGGAAGGACAAGAAGATGTTTGGATGGGAGTTTGTGATATAAGAAAAGAGGATGATAAAACTGGGTTTGTTTAGTCTGGAGAGAGGTTTGAGAGGGCAGTAAGTATTGTCTTCAACCATTATGGAGGGGCCAGATCTACATTTTTCCAGTATGCACAGTAAAAGAATGAGGAGATGTGGATACAAGGTGACAGAAGGGAAATTCCAACTAGATATAAGAAAAAAAAATTCAGAGCAAGAGTGGTTGGGCTCTGGAACCAGCTGCCCAGAAAACACTGGAAAAGGCTCTGAGCAACCTCATCTGACCTTAAGATGTTGTAGGGCTGAAAGCAGGTAGCTGCATGGCTGAGTCAGATCTCCAGGGTGCACCTCCAGAGGTTCCTTCCAGCCTAAATTATTCTATGATTCTATAATTATGATTTCACAAAGAAAGAGGAGACGTTTGGCGATCAAGAGCAAGAAGGAGTCAATCTTCCTTAACGCAGATTTCCTTATCCCAGATTTAGTGCCAAAACACCAATATACTTGGATGCAGACTGCCATTCCTGACCCAATGAGCATGAAAAGGCTCTGAACACACAAGTCCACAGAAAGCCTTGGACTTTTGAGTGCTGAAACTTGTGAAAAGCAAGCAAAATTAGACCAGTCAAGAAAACAGACAACAAACACTTGAAGAAAAAAATTTAACTCAAGATTTTCCTTTTTTTTTTTAAGAACATTATCCTAAAGACTGTGCAGTGGTAACAGTGGAGCACTGAAAGGAAGAGCCATACGTACCTTCATTCCTGCTGATCTCTATGTCGGCAAAGAGTCCAATTTTGATGACTTGCCATAAAAGACCCAGAACCAGGTAAGGTTTCCCTTCTTTTAAGTCTTCAGCCCCAATGTTAACAACATGGCACCCAATGGCTGAAGCAGAGTTCAGGGCCAGGTTCAGATTTTCCTACGGAAATATGAGAACTTCTGAATGATACAGAACTTGAGAGCTGAGGCCACAGGAAGGGGGCACAGCCAAAACGAGTGAAATCTGCATGCAGCTTCACTGTAAATGCATTTACGTACATAGAACCATGTCTTTCCTGAGGCAGTGCTCCAGGTAGGGTGTCACCAGAGTGGAGTAAAGGGACACAACAACCTCCCTTGACCTGCTGGCCACAGTTCTTTTGATGCAGCCCAGGATACATGTCTGGCCACAGGGAGCAGGGGAATGCAGACTCTCCTGGGGATTACAGGCAGATTCTGGGTCTCAACACAAAGACAGAATGGACATCTTTTTGGCAGAGGTGGCAAATGTCATGTCACACTGGGGCCCAGAGCATACGTCTACATTCACAGTGATGTCCTGGCTTAATCCTGATTACCAAAGCCAGGCTCTCCCTGGAGCTAATGCTTAAGCTCATGCTCAAGTACAGATGTAGCTTCAGCATGGGGCAAACTCTCCTCTGCTCAGTCCTGCACACATGGAGGAAGAAAGGAGCTACAACCCAATTGACTGGCAGATATCCCAGGTTTGGCTCTCCCTAAGCACTCTGCAAAAGCCCTGACACCTAAGATACAAGTAAGTTGCTAGCTGGTAGTGCTTACAAAGAGCACACTGTCCCAGGAATCAGTATGAATAAACCTGATGAGTTTTTAACCTCGCAGTTCAGCCAAGGTTGGAACTGGTAAAATCTGGATATTTTCTTTTTGAACTTTGGAGTATGATTTCCTGTTTTGGGAGTGTGCAGAGGAAGCTGAAGGATTCAGTGATTCACAGTGACAGGCAGAAACCAAGTGATATTTCAGGAACATTATGTTCCTTTGCCATTTCCTGTCCATTTGAAAAAAGGGAATAAGAAAATCTGATCCTCAGGTCTACACTATACAAAAAGGTGGTGTGGTAAACAGAGGGCAAGTAAAGCAGGCAAAGCCTGGAAGCCTGGAAAATATAATTTATCACACAGATTTGCAATTTTTCACATGAATTTCAGCACTGCTGGCATGACAGGGAGATCTGTTTAGATACAAAATGCAGAGAGAGACACAGTGTAAATTCTCATAAGCTAGAAAAATTGGACCATTTCAAATTAATTACCTTTTCTCCAGCAGACAGCTGTAAAAGGGTTAAGTTAAAGTGGAAGCTATATTGATCAAACCATGTCTACATGTGACAGGGATTGATCTGAGCTGCATCATTAAGTTATGCTGCTGACCAAAACGATTAGAACTGAAAAATGTGGTATACAGCATAAAAATCCAATTTAATGGCTTCTGAGCTTACTTGAGTCTGGCTAATGTTCCATCAAATCAGAGTAGCTGAGGGCTAAACTGGGTTAGGTTCATATCTATTCCATAAATCTATTTATATTCTGTACCCAGATACATAGATGTTGTTCACATAAAAACATCTCTCTGCATACTGCTGTGTGAGAAACACAATAAACTTTAGGTAGATGAAAATTAATACCCTTTTTGTCCATTTTTAAAATCATATGCATGTGCACGTGATAGAAATCAAGGTGGGATTCAGTATTCAAGGTGAAATATTGGCTTGTAAAGGGCAGGCTATGGCCGCACTTCAGGCCTCTTGCACACCATGGTACTTCCAGGGTCACAGTCAATATTTTGGTGAGGATATCAGACTGCAACAACTGCAGTTGTGAGTTCAAGTTCATTGTCATGCCTTAAAAGAGAGATTCAGCCTTCTGAGAGCTACTCCAACTGCAGTTGGTCCTTGTATTGTCTATTTGCTCTTGCTTTCATATGGCGTCTATCACAAAACTATCTAAAGCTCTGATCTGGTAAACATTATTCATTGTTTGGTTAGTCAGGTTGCTCATATGTTTGGAAAGAAATGTAAATATAAGTCTTTGTGGTTTTATGACATGGACCTGAGCATCTCTCTGTGCCACAAAAACCTTTGACTGACCATGTTGGGCAGAACCAGCCTTTCCTCTACGTGATTACACGAAAGCATCCTAAGGGGAAAAGCAAAGAATTTTGCTATGTTTTAGTACCTGTATTGTGAAGGGTGTGAGTTTCTTTTTGTTGATTGTTCTCTCGTCAATGGTATCTGGCACTGAAAAGTTGATCATCTTACTGGAAACAAAAGAAAAAAAATAAAAAGAAATACACTAAGCTACATGTGCATGAAATACAGGTATAGCTTTTGTCTCTACATGGCAGAACAAACCTAACAGCTGAAGAGCTACTTCACAAATAATCACCCTCTGCTTCTACATATACACACAGAGGCACACACTGAATATTTGAGCAATTATTTTGGGCTACATACAGATTGTACTGTAGGTGTGAGGCCGAGAATGCCACAAGGTGAAGTTGTATGAGAAGTTTATTGTGCAGAAAGTGTCTGTGGAAGCACGCACTATTTTGTGCCGCTTTGTGTGAAACACCAGAAGTCCCTGGGAAAAAATAAAACCAAGCAGCTCCTCAAATTTCACTGACTTCATCTAATTGTAAGTGCCCAGAGGCAAGGAAAAATTCTCATTGAACGTGAAATATGCTTTATGTTTTTGAAGATAAAAGAAGCAAAAATCCCTAGTATTATTAAGGCCCTGAGTCTGGAAACGCTCCTGAGCTTAATGTAAATTCAGCAGCTTCTGTTTAAACAGAAATGTGAGTTTTTGCAGACTCGTGGTTCCTGTTTGTGAGAAAGAAAGGTATTATTTACCAAAGCACTATGCCATCACCCACAGCCTGGAAGAGGTCATCTGTTTCTGGATTCATTGGCACCACGTGCTTGCAGTCAGGGTCCTTCTCAAGGGCTTTGTTAATCCAGTTGACAAAGGCATATTTTTCTTCCTCTGTGGACGCAATGTCAAATCCATCAGTTTGCTGTGCAGTACCTCTACCATCATTTTACTTACAAAGGCAGAACTCCTGGGGGAGCCTTTCCCACCAGTGTGACTGATCAACAAAACCCTACATGGAAGAGGCTCTCAGGAGACAAGCAAATGAGCTGAGGACAGCAACGTGCTTGAACTGGTTAATACTCCTTGAATACTCCTTCCCACTTACTGGGTTGCCTGGGTCATGAGGGCAGGCATATTACAGAGACTGGTAATGAAGTTCGTGTAATTCACATGCATGGTGCAGATGCTAAGCTCTGCAAGGAGTAATTTGTGCTTTCACCATAATTTGAACATGTGGTTGTACCACTCTGCTAAATAGAAATCCCACATAACTTCAAATAATTCTGTATTGTACATTACGTCTTCTTCATGTGGAATATCCAGAAAAGCCTGGCCAGGACTGGACTCTGACAAAGAGCATTCAGAGGGTAATGGGCAAATGTTGCCTGTAGTTCAACAGGGCTGTAGCATAGCTATCCTCTACCAGCAGCAGCTCACACGGGCTCCAGTAGCTCAGAGGAGGTGCCCTCTGGGGTGAAGGTGGATGAAGTGCTTGGAAACATCCTCTGTTCTCCCTTCCCAGAGAGAGTCAGACCCTCGCTCTTGCCCCTGGAGAAGACCACCAAGGGTAGGACCTCCACCCCATGGAACTGCTTCAGAGCAGGCTGTGCCCACGAGGCAACAAAAGCAACCAACTTTCAGTTTGGAGAAACAGGCAGGGAGAAGAGCCCTGATGGGGTTGTGCCCTCCCATGAGAGAAAGTCAGGAACTATCTGTTTGCAAGGGGAGTTTACAGAATGAGTGCCTAGTAAAATGTACAAGGAAATGGGCTGTCAGCAGCGGGGAACCTGTGCCTTACTCCCCTGATGGGCAGGGACAGCGGTGGGCAGGTGTTTGTGCTGCTGCGGCCGTGGCTCACTTGCTGCTATCAGCGTGGGGCAGCTGCACCTACCTGAGTACGAGTGTTGTGTGCCAGCACTGGACTGCTCCGACGTCCCCCCGATAGCACAGATCCCCTCCTTCTTGTTGATCTGCTTTCGGAATGACGTAGCAACGTCATCACTCTTCAGGTCTCGGAAAATCTTTCAAGCATGAGAGAGGATTTTAGACTTTTGGAGAATTAAACCAAGCTAAAACAGTCAGCTCTGGGGCCAGGAGATACATTCTCTCTGCTTCATAAAAAGGGCTTGAGTATTTTCAGTGGGTTTCTGTGTACAGTCTGTGTATCTGCTGAGGTACAACAGGACTATATTCAGCTTTTATGCTTTCAAAGAAGGGAACAAAGATCAGCTAAGCAACAAATATCTTACTTTGGAGCAGAGCAGTTTGGGTTTGAAGAAAGGGCAAGTAAAAACCTACATCTCCATCCCAAGGGAAATTCCATTATTTGAGCATTTGCTTTCGACCCAGTTCAGACCAGAAAAAGAAGAAGTCTTTTGATAAAAGAATGCCCCGTGAAGTTTTCCATTTCAATCTGGTTAAGCTTTTTGTAATCATCTGGGCAGAACACCGTATTTTTGCAGTGTAAAACTGAAAAACTTTATCTTGCTACGTCAACCAGACTGAAAGATGTGACATCTATGCAATAAGCAGCTGTATTCATATAACATGTCCCAGTTAATTGTAGGATTTCTAGTTTGGTTACCTTCTGCTTTCAGCGTTTCCAGTGAGGAGACTCATTGGATTAATGAGGTGCCCATGAGACCCTGTGCTTGTGCCTCTGCTGTGGCCTGGGGATCACCTTGAGTGACTGAAATAAATAACATCTTACTTACTGAAATAAATTCATCAAAACTGATCCTGCCATTCCCTGTAGTTGTCAGACTCTGAATGAGCTCTCTGGCTTTATATCCTGGGAGAGAGAGATTGGCAGCCTTCAACACCTCTGTTAAATCATTGGTATCGATGAAGCCATTCCCACTGATATCTGCAAAGATTAAAGCAAACTTTTACATTCTACATCAGCCCAGTGAAATTTTCTGCACATAAAGGCTGTTTTTATTTTACCCAAGGAAAGGTACTTTATATATAAAGATTTGTTGTTTTGAAATCTAGAATTTTCAATTACTTTGGTGTTATTCACACCCAAGAAAAAATTACAATCACCTGCTAACAAACAATAAGTCATAATGATGAATTTATATTTTTAGACATACAAATACCTTAACAAAGCTAGGTTTAAATGGATATAATTGCCATTCCAAGGTTTACACACTGACAAACATGATCTATAGAGGAAGCATCCTGTCTACAGAACAGCTGAAGAAAATAAAGTTGATACAATACACATGTGCACTTATCCATAGATATAATTTGTGATTTTGGCCTGTTTTCTGCATCTTATAACATCAGAAGTAGGCTGGAACTGCATATGCTCATCCTCAAAATAAGAACTGTGTTTCTCTGTGATGGTGCTAACATGAATAGTCCTGCTGAGCTTCCTGCAAGATCCAGAGTAGTATTTAAGGAGAAGATCACCAATACGGGTTCCTAGTCCTTTATTCTCCACTTAGTGAAAAACTCCACAGACAAAAAAGCAAACTGAGTTTATCACGTGGAGAGTTTCTGTTAAAACACTATGGTTATGACATAGATAAATGTATATATAGTTATATATGGTTATTTATATTTGGCTTTTAGGTATCTGTGTCTTTCTTTTTCTGCAGGCTGCTTTTCCCCATCCTGGAGGCTGAGGCGATTTCAAAGCAGCGTGTGCTAATTTCCTGCATAGTAAGTTGCAATGTGAGTCACTTGTTGCATGCTGCAAAAACGCACTCAGCTCTCAGCATCAGTAGCATGGATTCATACAGACTGCAAAGAGCATCCTATCCATTTCACCATGTCATGCAACAAAAGGGTCTGGACTTGGAGAGGGAAATGTCTGGGAGAGGAATGAGAGCTTCCTTCCAGCATTTGGGGGAGCAACTAGATCTAGTGGAAGGTGTCCCTGCCCACAGTAGTGGGGTAGGAACTACATCATCTTTGAGGCCCCTTCCAAGCTAAACCATGCTAAGATGCTGTGATTTGCCTTGTCAGAGTGTTGGGTGTACAGGACACTCAGAGAGACCAGATTTTTAAGACTGCCAGCCTAGATCACACTACTGTGTGATCAGAAATCAAACAACCACCATCTGAATCAGCAAGGACAACTGATTAGTGCATAATTCAGACAGGCTGACAGATCTGCTCAGAGAAGTTAAGTGAGCTGTGAGAATTCTTAGAATTTGGGTAGACAGTGATGGGTCTGTGTGACTTTAAAAGAGACAAATCAGATGAGATGTTTAAAGGTTTGGAAAGAAAACACACAGTAGAAACATGGGGTTTGAAATGTCATTGTGAAGGGATTACAAATTTTTTATCCATTTGCATTTTTTATCCATTTGTCCTCTCCACGCTCTTCCTTCCCATAAGGAAGACTCAATTTACATTAAAATAAAACTTTTTTGCCTTCCAAATAATTTGTCATGAATAAACAATATTCTTGAGAAAACACTTGAGAATATTTTCAACATAGTTTGCTGTAAGCTTTTGAGGTTTTTTCGTAAAGCCTGCTGGAGCCCCAACATCCCCCTCTGTGAGAGGCCAGTGCTCTGCACTGAGCTGATGTGGTTTCATCTGGGAGGCCTGCAGCGGCAGGAAAAGGTTTTTCTGTGGTTGCTGTGACAACAGATCGCTGCTGGAGCAAACTCCATCTCCTCACGCCTGGTCAGTCAGAACATGAGAAAGAGCTTGCCACAGGATCACACTTCAGCAGTGCCTTTCCTGTTGGCCACACTCACCAACTTTGCCAAAAGCCTCGCGGAGCTCTGCCATCTCCTCCTCGGAGAAGTGTGCTGTCGATGCCATTTCTTACTTCTCTGAGTGGCAGGTCTGCAAGAAGAAGACACTTGTTTTCATTTGGTGCTTTTTGGGCTTGCAAGTGTGATGAAACAGAGAGGTTTTTACTTGGGTTTTCAGTCCTGGAGCAGCTGGCCATAGCTGAAAAGGCAGCTCCTCTCTGTATCCTGAAATCAAGTGAAGAGATAAAATCCTGTGTAGATGAGATACAGTTCTACGTCCCTCCTGTTGTTTTGCCAGGCCCTGCTCAAAATTTCAACAGTTTTACTTATATTAATTTAACGGGAACTAAATCCTACGTCTGCTAACTCTCGTTTCTTGTGGAAAAAACAGACTAAATTGTGCTGGTTCTTGTTATTCCCCCTTGGAAACACAACTCACCAGCCATTTGTCCACCAGTGCTGGCAGAGAAGCAGCAGCCCTGCGTGCTTCCCAGGGCTCTGGGCTGGAGCCAGAGCCCCATGGGACATTTGCACGACTTACCTTTGGGTACCTAATGAGGAAGCTGCTCACCCTTACAAGGTGGAGGGATGGAGAGAGGCTCCTTCACAAAGTGCTCAGAGCACCAGGTCTGGTTTCCCAAAAGTCAGCTACTTCTCTCCCTGGATATGTGGGGAGTTTAAGGATTTTCCGCTCAAGGTCTAAGTTAGTGCCTGAGGGTGGGTGGCTTTAGGAATGCATGAACAAAAGGAGTTTTCCTGCCTTTCCTCTCATCAAAGGTATAAAGCAGGAGGAAGGGATTAGACTTTCACTTCATAGGCACTTTTCTTAATAACCAGGAAGGGAAATTTCACTTCCTTTTATGGCATCATTAAATACACTGCCAGAAGATGCACATCATACCCCTCTGCTTTTCCATGCACCTACTGTCCCTTGCATCTATTCATGAGGAAACTGTTTAGGAGACAGACTATCTATTATTCTATATTTGTGAGAATGACTCTAGTGTCTTATGTCTCTTTAAGTATTAATTAACCAAACAACTATTTAAATAGAATAGAATGGAAACCCGAGTTGATCCTGGGAAGTGATTGCTGTAGCTACAGTGCTCAAATGAGGGGGAAAAAAATCAGAAATATGCCATTCCCAAACTAAAATTAACACAGTATAATTCAAAAAACAACAAAAAGAGAGATTTGCTGTAGCCCTCTGTAAAAACACAGAGTTATGTACAGCCTGTCTGGGCTTCAGATTTAATGCTCTTCTGAACTCACGGATTGATTCCTTTTGGCTGTGAAAACCACAATGGGGCATGGCTTTGAAATACCCCAAAAGCAATCTCATGTGGTTAACTTCTTGTCTGCTGTCTCCCAGTAGTATCATGTACCCTTTTTCTGCCTAATCACTGTGGTTTTAGGATGAGGACAGCAACAAAAGATCTGTTCTTTCACTCCAACCTTCATAAACAGAGAAATGCAGCAGAATCCATAATGCCATTGTTCTTGCAGTTGGTTCTAACCACCATACTTACAAAGATTACCTTTAAAAACCTTCATGATCCACTAGCAATGTGGATTATGTATATTAGGGTAAACTTAGATCCACAGTCTTTTTCCAGTCTGTCCTGGTATCTTTCCTGCCTCTAATTCCTCACTGCCAATCTTTTTCTGTTGCCTGTTGTGTGTTTTTACAAATCATGGGTTAATTAAAATGCAGCTGGAGACATGAAAATCTTACACTGTCAGCCAGAAAATCCATATTCCACTGCAAGAATTCCTTCTAGTCCAGTCACTTGATCAAGCAATATAATTTGTGACACAACTTTAAATAGCATGAAGACTGTTCCAGGCTTAAGAAGTAGGAAACACCACAGGTTGTTGCCTTTTACATTACTTTTGCAAAGTAACCTTGAGAAAAAAGTATCACCAACATAAAATTGACTCATCTTGACTGCCTAAGAAGTTATGACCTCTGATGTGTCACTAAGTAATCTGTTAAATACAGAGAATCCTATTAGTAGTACACATGTTTACATATGTGGACATTTATACTAATAATACATAATAGGACGAAGGGCTTTGCTGTAATGACTCCTTTTGACATCTTCCTTAGGTCAGTATTATCCGCTCTGTTGTGAAGGTAACTACACTTGGCTGAACAATCAGATGCATCTCAGGTGCACACCGAGAACAAGGACTGGTCCTCCACCACCCGAGGGGTGGCTGTCCTCAGGTGACAGAAGGAAGGTCACTGCCTGCTCCAACACACAACTGAGTTTCTCCTACAGCTCCACCCCCACAGCACCTCTTGATTTCAGCCTGCCAGTTCCAGTATCTAACACCACTGGGTGTTGCTGACTAATGCCCCACTGTGGTTTCACGATGGTGAGATTCAGACAGTCACCCTCTGTCAGCCAGCCCTAATTAATGAAAACCAGAATTTTTAGATTAAAGGCTTCAGAGTTAACCCCCATGAAAGATCGCTGTTGTTTTTTAAATTGTTCAAGTAGGGAAAACAAAACATAAGGAAATCAAGTGAGTAAAAGTCCAAAGCTTTAGCAACACACAGCAAAAAAGGAGGAAATCCCCATCCAAAAAGCCACCTTTCAGTATATAAAATGCTTATTTTGCTTAGATCATTAAATGACAACATTTAGGCACACAGATGTGTAAAATGCTTCTGGCTAGTAGTGGGAGAGGTGAGGCCCAATATTTTCTTCTGATTTAACCAGCCAAGAGCAGAGCCATTTGCTTCTAGGGGTCAATCACTTTCAGCACTTCACCATCCCCAACGCAAACTGAAAACACTTTGGCCATCCCATCAAGAGGGCATCCAACAATCCTGGGTGAATAATCCAGTTACTGGTAACTCACAAGGCACTGTAAGCACACAGCGCACTGCTCTGCTCCAAACTGTTTGCAAAATCAGTATGACCAGGCAGATGCAGAGACAAAAATGCAGAGGATGATATAAGAGAAAAGGAGAACACATGGATGAGCAATGATGATGAGCAATGTGAACAAGTTGAAAGAGCTCCTGTGAAGGGAACATTTGTTGAAGAGCCATTTGAGGAAGAAGCAAAGGGAAAATCAGCTGGTGAGAACCAGGCAGTGGCTTTGAGCAAAGTGATGTATGGCCAGAAGCAAAGAGAAAAGCTGGGCAGGGGAGAGGTTTGGCAGGACAGAGGCAAGTTTGGTATAGACTGAATGCAAACAGCTTAGCTGTCAGCACAAAGGAGATACTGAAGATCAGGAGCAACTGGGGGAGGATCTTGAACTTGGTTGTGATGGAAGATCACTGAAAGAACTCAAGTGTCTTAGGGAGAATGAAGTGAAAGTCAGCACGTGCTTAGATGCTGAGACAGGATGCTGAGGAGGGAGGGGAAGGCAGCTTCCTGGGTCAGAGCAAGAAAGGCAGTGGAACTGCCAACAAGGTAATAAACATGCAGAAGGAAGATAAAACACTCCCTGAGACAGTCTGAGATTCAGATGGCTTCAGGACATCCGGATTACAACATTGCCTGGCAGTGACACTTCATTTTTGTTTACCAAGCAGCATAAACCCACTATTGCAAAAGCAAAACATAAAGTTGTGCAAGAACACGCTTTCCTCCTCAAAAGGCAGCTGAGTTACAGGTTAGTGTAAAAAAGGGAAGAGGTTCCCACCTAAGCTGCTGAGAATTGAAGCAAACTGATAACAAAAGAGCCTCTAACAAAGCACTCCCTTCCCTGACATCATTTCCAAACCAATATGTTACAGCCGTGCCCCAAAGCCTCCTTTTATTTGACCTTACCCTCAGAAGAACCTATGACCACACTGATGTTTTAAGAGATCTAATAACAAACTATTTTCAGACTGGAATATAAAGGAAGAACTAAAATAATCTTAAACCTGAACACTATTGCTAAATTGAAACACAGTGATATTGATGTTCTTCCATTTCTTTTCGATTTTGAAGCCACAGTCGGAGGAGCTGCCTTGTTACACATTGCTTGGCAAAGCGGAAACCCACTATGCAAGATAAATAATAAATGGCAAAGCCATTAAAACCTCAAGGTTTCCAAGACTTTTATTAAATGGTTACCTTGTTTCATACTTTTCTCCACCGCTGCGGTGTTTAAGTTCTGTTGCAAGCAAGGCAATGAAAACCTTGAAGATGTGAAATGGCACTTTTATAGACAGACATAAAGTTATACCTCTCCCCAAAACAAAAAAAGCAAATTTCTTGGGACGTTACCTTTCACAAACATATTTAGTCAGGAACAATTTAACTGTGGATTTGGTGTCAAGAAAGTCAAAGAAACTATTAACATTTACTCCCTTTCTAGCATCAGGGCTTTGCTTTGTTAATGCACTAGTACTTTGCCAATTATATAACTTGTCTAGCTGTTCGAGAGTGACATGACACATGTTCCCTGGCAAATAAAAATTTCCTGCTGTCTTCTCTTCAAGCTGGTTTATTTTTTTCTGAAAATGATGAAGTAAGAGGCACTCTTTGTTGCAAAACACCGCTGTTAGAGTTGCATGGGGCAGTGTGAGACTGTCCCCCCCCCCCCACAAACCTCCGCCTTTTACTTTACCAGAGCTCATAGCTCTGGCTCTTTTTCTCTTTCTTATCTCACTCACAAATTCAATTTCCAAAGTCCAGCTTTCTGTCAGGGTTGGGAGTACTTCCCCAGCTCTTTTCTGCATTAGACTTTCCCTCCCAGCTGACATCAAAGATGCATCCCCAGCAATCTTCCCCCAGGGCACAGCCTGCCCTGGATCATGCCACCAGCAGGCAGGATTAAGAGAAGGGACCTTAGAATTGTGCAGAAACTCTTGTGATAGATCTGAAGCATCATGAAGGCCAGAAAAACAGAAGGGAAAACAAGAGTATCTCATATTCAATCTTTGTCCCATATTTATTGCCCCTTTGCATACTTGCCCATTCCTGGTCACTCATCAGAATATCCCTGATAAGATATTCCTCCCCAGAAATATTTCCCTCCAACTTTCTCTCATAAGATACCACATATAAGTCTATATACCCATATGCATTTCTGTTCAAATGATTTGTCTCAGCTGATTTTCTACAATGTGGAAGGGCTGAGGAGGAGACAAGTGAAGAAGATTTTTGAGTTACGTTCTGATACTTTCCCTCTGGAGACAAGTTTTTGCCATTTTCATTGTCACTAAAGGGTGAGAAAAAGAGAAATTATGCAGTAGATCTCATGTTGAAAGAAGAATCAATGCTACAAAACTACAGCAGTGTGGCCTAGAAGTTCCTCAATTTGAAAGTTTCATCTTGTGCTTATCAGCAAAAATCTTCAACTAAAATGTAGCAGGCAAAGCCATCTTGTTGACAATCAGCCAAACAAGTTCTTTCGCACAATCCAAAATAGTTTATCTCTCAATTAAACTTCACAGTCTCAGCATATTTGCTATCATGCTTCTCTCTCATATATTTATTATTAGCTGTTGCTTCTCTTACAGTTCTGATCAAAATTGTCTCTGCACCAGCAGGGCGATCCATACTGCACCCACGGCAAAATAGGATAGCAGCTTTAATGCTAAATTAGTGAGCTCCCAGTGATTATTTGCAGTGATAGCTCTGGGGTATCCAGCCTTCTTAGACAAACAAACAGTCCCATCGATGTCCTTTATTCTTGCTTCGTGTCACAGCTTCCAGGGAGATTGAGTAGATACTTTTTTTGTGACAGCTATTTTTCTGCTCATGATGTAAGATAAAAACTAGAATCCATGTATCTCTTCCGTGCTGGTGAGTTACTCAGACAGCTGCTCACCATGGCTGACAACATCAGCAAACACAAACAGGTTTGGAACTGCATGCCAATTAGACACATTTCTTGCACAATAGCTTTGAAAATCATTTAAGAAGTAGAAACTGCAACATTTTCAAACACATTAAGTGGTTTATTAAAAAAGTTCATTTCCCATGTTGTGCACATAGGAGGGGTATGACACTCTCCCTGCTGAAATAACTATAGATGAATAAGAGTATTTTTTAAATTTCCTCAAAGATGCGGAGCTAAATTTTAAATTCTAAAGTAGACAGAAACACACTTGGCTCTGTTAGCAGTGGGTAACTTGGATCACAGTACCCTCAGTTTGGGTGGGGTCTTGCTGTTTAAATCGGCATTCAAAACACCAAGAGGAGTCTTTCTGAAGTTATGGCAAATACCTCCTCCCTGGAACATGACAAAGATTCATGATTTAGCCCACAGTAAATTACAATCTTTGCCTCAAAAGCTTTTTAAAAGACTGGTGTCTACAACAGCAAATCTCACTGTTTATGCAGGCACTGGGATTATTAGAGTGTTGCACTTACCTATTTTTTTCTTATACAATTTGAAAAAAAATACAGAGAAAAGACATTTATCACTGTTCAGAAAGAACACAGTGATGCCCATGAGTTATTTTATTAATGTTCCATTTTATAAAGGACCTTATTTGTCAATTTGATGCCTGAGTCCTAAATCAAATACTGGTCAACTGGGCTTAGGAAAGGAAAATTCACAGGCTCTAGAAAGAGATGGAGATCTCTTTCCAATATACCACTCAGTGTCAGGAAGGAATCCTTCAAAGAAATTAAGATGTTGAAAAAGCAGAGTTCTGAACCTATAAATACTCTCCTTTTGTGTCTTTTATCTGTCAGATACATCCTACTAGGGCGACAGCATATGTGTGCATATTATTTTTCAATCAGAGTCTGTAGAATTCTTCTTAAAAAAAAAAATTGATCCAGTACACTACATTTCTTGTTGGGTCACTTATCTTCCCCATCTCTTTATCAACACAGGCTAGGTAGCTTTAAAGTGAGAACACTTTTCGATAGATAAAGGAACATCTTGATTCTCAAACTGACAAACAGCTCCAGTCATTCAACAGATGTCCCATTTGGCATGGAAAGCCCTGTCCCACCCAGTTCCATCTTCACTAACAAAGGTGGGGGAAGAGGAGAGCACCTGCAGGGGCTGCTTTGGATGTGGGTACGAGAAGCTATCCCAACTCTGCCCCTTCACAGCTCGGGTGGTGGATGGGCATAAAACCCTGCACAGACAGATAAAATCTTCTCCTCTTATTTCTGCGTACTTCAGCCTGACAGCAAGAGGTCAGGTCACAAAGTACTGCCTGAGTCCCAAATGCCCTGTGGAAGCCTGGTAACTGATGCAAGGAAAGGAGAAGACGGCCTGTGCTTCCAGCACGTTTGCAGTAAAACAGTTCCTCTGTGCATGGAAAATATTAAAAACATGTTCCAGCTGTAAAAAAGGAGGTTTTTAGGTACAAACACATGTTTGCATTTGACTGGTTCCACAAGGATTTAAGGATCTGCTGCTGTCACTCCCATGCCAGGAGCTGAATCCTGTCCTCAGTTTTGCAGGACACCTCAGTGATTTCAGCAGTGACCAGGCCCTTCTACCCACAAAATCAGACCAGAAAAAGGAGAGCACACCTGGACACAGCCCTCCTTACCAGCTGTGCTGCTGCTTGGACCCCTATCCTGCAATGGTGCTGTGCTGGGAGCTGTAGTGTGCAGTGGGGAACCCAAGCCGGACCTGGAGCAGCAGAAGGCACAGTCCTCCTGCTCCCCTTTCCTCTGAAGAATGATTTGGCTTTCTGGCATGGTCCCCAAGCCTGGGAATCCCTCTCATACCTCTCACATGCCACTCTCCTGCCAAGGGCACAGCCTCCACGTCCAGGACATCCTACTTGTTTTACCAAGGGACAGGAATTTATTTCCCATCCTACAGCTTTCCCCTTGGATAACTGCAAAAATGCACAGAGTGTCCAACAGAACCTCCCATACTCCATCCTGCAGAACCTAAATACTGTTTCAGATTTTTTCCAAAGTATTTTTCATTTTGACAAACATTTTATGTTCTGTATCAGCATTTCACCGGAGTCTGCTGTTTTGCATGAAGGGGCTGCGTATGAAAATGCGCTACATTTCTGAATGCACTGTGCTCCCCTGCTCTCCCCCGTCTCCTTCCTTCCCCTTTACTCAATCTCTTCTTTGTTCTTTCATGCTTTATAAAAAACATATGGTGATGACTTTTACAGTAGGTTCTCTATCAAGATAACTCTGCTCCAAGCTACACAGCTGTGTTTTAATCTGCTCATGGCTGAAATCAGAAAGAAACAGGGTCAAAAAAATTGATAGCAAAATACAAGACAATGGAGTGTGTGGCAGGTTCTGCGAGCAAGGGGAGAGAAGCAACACCACTAGATTTGTTTAAGTACAAATATTTTATAACCATAATAATATGCAGTAGGAATAGTTACTCAGTTTCAGCTGAGGAAGCAGATTCAAACCCAGTAATATAATACATTCCTTTTTTGACCTATAGAGTGAACACTGTCTTCAGCTTCTGAGCTAAGTAAATCTGACCTTAAGGTCAGGATCAAAGCAGAAACCCCCGCTTATGTTACCAGCAAGCAGGCAGGTACTTCCCAGTCCTTCCTGGCTGTAGCACCACTTCTCAGTGGAGTTTCCCACCACAGAGGGGGTTTCCACTTCTCCTGTTTACTCATGAGAGCTTCCCCAGCTCACGAGGCCAGACTGCTCCTGTGTGACAGGCAAGAGGGGAGGCAGATGAAATATGCTGAAGTTTCTCTGCAGGAGGGGTTTCAGGGTGTGATCTGCTTTTAGCAAGATGATCAAACCCCCTGTGCTGAACAGCCAGCTCCATTTGCCAGAGATCATCCTCACCGGACACCTGTAGCAGTACGAGGTCAGTCAGCCAGCTGAGCCTGTGACCTTGGTTGTGATACCAAAGACCTGATGTTCCATGAGGTCAGTGTTCAAACCAAATCCATGCGCCAAGGAAATCACTGTATGACAAAACCAGCAAAGCTACTGCTCTCACAGAGAAGACAGTTAAGCCTGGAGACTCCTGTTCACAATACTACCACCTAAAATATCTGTAGATATTCGCAAGTCACAATTCATCTAAAGCCTGAGCTGAAATCCCAAAGAAGACGAGGGACAAGCCTGACCAGATTCATCAGTTAAGATCTGAAAAGGCAAATACAACATTAGGGCGACCTCACATCACTATTTTTGAAGCAGAAGTCCCTACTACAATCAGGCTCCAACATGAATCAGTTTTATTTATCCACTGGAAAGTAAAATTACATTTCTAAAAGCCTGATATAAACGTCCTAACAGGCAGCAGATTACATTGTAAGCACTACGAGCCAAAATACATTATCTTTATGAATCACTGTTTTTCATCACTGGAATTAAAATTACCTTCTTACATGGATCCAGTCTGCAATCTAAATAATGGCTTCTTACTTTATCATGCTCTTCCAAGCCAATGCCAACCCCAAGACTACCATTCTACTCATCCAAAAACCACTCTGCCCAATTAAATCCATCAAACACTTTCTTGAAGGTCAGTAGAAATGCCGTGCACAAGACTACTGGAAAATGCTTCACGCTAATACAGAACCTGCTCTGTTTTTTCATGGCAACCACAATTTCCTGTGCAGTTAAACTGCTGCTATGCTCAGTCAGAGCAGCTTACCCAAAAACCACCAGATGCTGTGTGTGACCTTACCTCCTGGGTTCAAGCAGTGGGTCCAAACTGTCAGAGCAACAAACAGCTCAGCAGCTGCAAATTCAACAGAAAGGGCAAAACTTCTCAAACAAACCAAACGTCTTGTAGGGTGGAGGAACTGCAAAGCAGCTGTCACTGCATGACACGGAAACTCTTCTGCAGTGCAACCAGGCAAGCCCAGGAGTGCGAGCCCACGACTGAGCCCAGAGAGGGAAGTGAGTAGTGACACCACACCATGACAAACACCATAGATGAAATAGATTTTGTCTTTATAAGGAAAAGAAGCATTCATTCTCTGAAGCTCCACCTCTTCACCTCCTCCAATAGCCCCACTTCTTTGCACCGCTTCCTCTCGCTTCTGCTCTCGCTCCCGGAGCGCACTCACACCAAAACGCCTCCTCTCTTTGCTGGTAAGGGCAGCCACCTTTTGAGGCATGGAGCCGCAAGGTCTGCAGTGCCACTCATACACCGGGCAGGGCTGGCTGCCAAGCCAGGCTGGGGCAGAGTCACCAGGCATGGAAACTCCTCAGCACCACCGCACAACCTCCGCCAACGTTTGACTGCCCTCCTGTGAAAACTTCTTCCATGCAAGTGGTTGGAATTTCCTTTGATGCAACTTGTGACCTTTTCATTCTCAGTGCTCACTACTGGCAAAAGGCTGCCTCCATCTTCTCTATAAGCTCTGATGAGGTTGCTGTAGATACCAAGATCCCTCCCAGCCTTCTCCTCTCCAGGCTGAATGAGTTGAGCTCTCTCTTCTCTGATCTGTTGTGCTCCATCCCAGTACCATCCTGGTGTCTCCCTACAGTTTGTCCAAGCCTTTATTGAGCCTGAAAAAGGACATGATGCTCCTCACACCACCTCGCGACTGACACAGATTTCAAGGACACATTTCCCAGTGCACTGAGTGACACATGTAAAAGTGCTTGATAGATGCAAATATAATCTTTCAAACCCTGACGATGCAGCATTGCAGAAGACTTTTACCTCTGAAAACAGGCAGGTGAAAAAAATTACCAAATTACATGTCTTTAATGAAAATGCTGTCATTCACAATTCACCAGGGCAGCTGGACCATCAGCTACATACTATTGCAAAGAGGTTCAAGAAAGCCCTCTCATGAACAAATCTCTGTAATTAAGATCCATCCTTGAAGCACACATACATTTGCTCTATTCAGAAGTACGTTGAAACATGTTCTAGGCATTTTTGATTGCTTACTTCTATCTAAAAAATACTTCCTCTATGGTATTTGATTATTTGATAGGCTGTGCCACAGCTCCTCTTCTTTGTTTCCTGGGATATTTAACACCAGCCTGATGGTTTGCCCCAGCTTTTCTCTTACAGACCTTTTCCAAATCCTTAATTACTTTTATTGGTCTCCATGACATCACATTAAACGCTGCAGTGTCTTTTCTGAGATAAAGAAGAGGGCACCAAAGGGATGTGTGCTCTAAATCTAACATCTTACTTGCACAGGAAAACTGGGGTGGGTGTTTCCCTACCGGATAGGTTTGCTTAATACACTTAGCACCCTCTCTTGAGTTGTTACATCTTATGCAGAAGATAGGAGAGCCACTCAGAGTTTCCACCCTGCCATATGGTAGTTTATATTCGCATGACCCAGACTGAGTTCAGTACTGTGTCCTCAGCACTGATTCAACACCAGCACACTCCACAGGCACCAGCTGTGTGAAAGAAGTGTTCAAACAAGCTTAGAAATACAAGGGCAGCAGGGATGAAATTTAAAGCATGGTGGATTTATGTGGCAGACATAAACAAAAGATGTATTTGCCATGTGGATCATGAATCCCTTTTTCTGCCTCATTTCAAGACCTGCTGGAGTGCCACTATGTATACCTGATAATGCTGTCTCATCAAATAGTATTAAACTTAGGTTGTCTTTAGACACAACCCCAGCTGAAGCCCTGTCATGACACACTATTTAAACCCTGCACTGAGCAGCCTTGAAGCATCACACAAATAGCAATTTTAGTGGGCAGCACTGAAACACATTTAAGTGGGACGGTGCGATAGTTACCTGCCACCTGTACCTGGTTAACTTGTACCTGTGTGGTGGTCATTTGTGGTATTGCTGACAATGTATGATTCCATTAGAATGATCTCTCTAAAGTAATTTCTTAAACAGGGCAGGATACTGCAGGATGTCACTGTAGCACTGGTTTCCTAGAAGGGTGTTGAATTTAACTCTCCAATATAAATAGCTTGCATTTTGCTGCAAATTATGGCTAGGAACAGGCCAGCTGGTGTTAGGACAGGCTCTACTGTGGCACTGAGTTAAATGTCCATTACTGTCCCACCTCAGAAAAACAATACGCTAGACCTACAGCTTCAGTCTTAAGGCCAAAATACCAGTGCAGCTGCTTTGAGATTTATGTGCCTGAAAGGTAAAAGAGTTAAAGGAGAGGTGGTCCTCCAGTTACAGGAAAAGACATTAGGAAATATCAAAGATGTTTGTCTATAAACTAAGTACCATAAATTAGCATGCACTGTGTCTAATCACTCACAGAGGGAGGACTATAATTATAAACAGACCATGCCCTTGAGACACAGCTCAAAAGTCAAAACCAATCCTTCCCCCCCTGTTGTCACCACTACCACATTTCAAAAGTCTTGCCCCTTATTGTCCCTGTGCCTGCAGGACCTTTCTTTCCGTGTATGTTTTGCAGTGCTGGCACTCCCATCCTGCCGCCTGCATAATGCAGTCACACTTCACTGCAGATCAGCCAGACTGTGTCACCACAGGCTTCAAACCCTTCCACGACTTCTCTCCTCCTCTCCTCTGCCCCGAGTCAGCCCCACAGCTCTGAGTGACAGAGCACTTTCACTTCACCCTCCTCACCTGCCAACTGGCTCTCATCTTCCTCCCCTTCACCCCCAGGTGCCTTGGGAGCGGTGGGAAGGGCAGCAACAGCCTGTGTTCTCCTGCCATGACGCTTGGATGTTTCTTAGCGAGGTAAGTGACAGCCCAAAAAGCGTGCAGGAACCAGTAATCCCATTTCCACCAATGAATGGGAATTACATTTGAATGATCTGGGGCATCTGCCTAAGAAGAGGTCCAGCAGCTTCCTCTGACTTGGCAGTACTGTGTTGTGGCAGCCAGGAGGGGGTTTGCAGGGATTCCCAGCTGAGGAGGGAGCTGGGGTCTGCTGTAGATGAGTGGTTTCCTTAGGGGCACTAGGGAAGTGTATTCCTGTGGTGGCCTTTCCAGTCACACCCACCTCTTGGCTCTCGCACTTTTAAACTGTCCGCTGCAATCTTCCAAGACCTTTGCCTTCCTGCAGGTTGCTTCTGCTTCAGGAAGTTGCTTTCTCCAAAAGCCATTACTTTGCAAAATCACACTCACATAATGCAACGTCTTCCTTGCCACAGCTGATACGGTCACAGGTTGTAGACATGCTCTCTATCCAAGCACATCCACAGGATGGGAAGAGTGTGGCAGAGAGCAGAGTGGGGACTGCAGCACAGATCTTCCAAGCTGAATGAAAGCTTCCTGTGGACCTCGCAAAGTGTCTTTGATTTAGTGACAGCACAATGAACCCTTTCAGGGGAAATGAACCCTTTTTTAAATGAACCCTTTGAGGGGAACACCCTGGTCCATGAAAAACTAGGGCAAATCAAAATAATGGAAATGACTTTAAAATTATCTCCTTTGAATAAATAATATCTTGCTCATATATAAGTACAGAGGACCTGATCTAATTCCCACTACAGTTTGATGCTATCTGAATTGCACCTTTATTTTGTGTGAGTCTGTCCTTGCTCCTCTTAAAGTCAGTGACACTTCCTGTAGGTGATTTAGGCATTAAACCGCCTCTGAATATGGACCCTGAGAACTTCAATGCTGTTGAAAGGTAAATGAGTCCTTGTGAAGCAGGAGCCATTACTCTGATGGCATGTGCTCGGGTCCAAGTTGGTAATTTGACCCACTGCTGGGTCTGTGTTAGCAGTGTACCCTGAAATGCCACCTGTGATCTCTGCAGGGGAGAGAATACTACAGACTGGGGGCTTTGCAGAACGCATGTGAAACTCAGACCTTTTACACTGTGTTCTCCTGCATTATATATGCCAGGAAAAGCCTTGAGAATGCAAAGCAGTGCTGGGTGATCCCACTGAACCTGTCACAACATGGGCACTGGGGTCTGTTGGGGTGGAAATATGATATCATGAAATATCTCTTGGTGCAGGAAGAGCCTCTCACTCTTTGTCTAAATCTGTTCATGCAGGAAGGAGTGGGGCAGATCTACCCCTGCCAGAGCTTTGCCTCCAGCTGGAGTCTGCCACCGTGCCCTCCCTCCCTGAGAAACCTGGTCTCCAACCCCCATTCAACCACCATACTCCACAGCAGGAGTCACCAACCCCCGTGGGCCTCTTGTGTGGGCATTCCCAGTGGCAGCCTGCATGGCTGCTGCACGGAGAGGAGGAAGGCAGGCGGGGTGGAGAGTGGTGGCCCATGCCATGCACACAGGTGTGAATGAAGGGAAACCTCTGCCACACAGAAAATGCGGCAGCCTCGAGTGCCCATCAGCAACAAGATATTTACTCTTGGTCAGGAAGGGACACCCAGGCTTGCATACTGGCAAGGCTGGAGAAAGAGGAATGTAGAGAGAAGTTCTGTCATACTGAAAAGCACGATTTTGGCAGGGTAATTCTCAGATCAGCAGCTCTCCAAACCTCACCCTTTTCCCTGAATTTGGGCACAGGAACGACCAGGAGAATAACAGCCTGTTGAAGCTAGGCTGGGAGACTGGTTTATGATTTCACATGCTTGCACAGCTTTCAGTTTCCAAGCCCTAAACTCCAAAACCTGTCTTAGAGTCTTCTAAGGAGATCTTTTTTCAGTTTTACTACAACTCAACTTCCTCGTGAATCAAGATGAGGCACAAAAATCAAATAAGCTATGAGTAGACTGTTTCCACAAAGCAAAGCAAAAGACCACTTCTAACTAGGGAATACAACCAGCCCAGGAAGACTGACACTCCCCAAAACCTGTGTGCAGGAGGGTTTCAATAGAACAGCCCCCACTGGCAAAGGAGGGGACAGGGCAACAACTGATCGCTGGTCTTGGAGCTGGTTGTTCCCTCAGTAGAAGTAGCCAAATATCTCTGTGAAACAAAAAGCAGACAGCTCTGAGGCCACTCTGAGGATGAGTGTTACCAAATTCCCCAAACCTTTTGTTTCAAAGAGATCTCCTGCACTGAAGTGACTGAGTGGGTCTGAAAGTTTTCCTTATGGCTCAGTCTCAGCCCTTTGCAGAGAGCTTAGCCTTACTTAAAAGTTGTAAGGCACAAGATTAATTTCCTGCAAGCAGTCTGAACTTTGAAGGAGAGGCATTTAAGCAAGTGAAAAATGAAATAGCAGGGAAAAAAACACCCTGTAAAATAAAAGCAGTGATAAATAAATAACAGGAAAGGGTACACCCCACTTCAAATTTAATAGGCTACGCCCAGCCATGAATTATTGATCAAAACCATCCATTTGCTGCAATGGGGAGCACTAGTGAAATATTAATAACAGTGCATGAGCTAATCTTAGGTTTTACTTGGCGGGAGAGTGGCAAGAAGAGGTTGGAGAAGCCTGGCTCCTGTTAGCTTCCAGGTCTGGCTGCAGAGAAGGGAGAAGGGCACACCTCCAAGGCTCTCCCAGGAAAGCATGCAAGTCCCACATTTCCAGCAGAGACTGGCAGTGACTCTCCCAGCTGATAAACCCATTCCCAGATGGATATGGGCCTGGAATTGTCATTCATGGAGGCTGTTGCAACAATACTATCCTGTTTTGATACTCCTCCAAAGGAAAATCAGTCTTGGTTAGACCCTAACTCATTCCAGTGTGTTTCCTAGTTTTCCTGGTTTTCTTTTGGGAAATAACTCGACTTTTTGATGGGAGGAAATACAAGAAAACATGACTTCGGTGGGTCAGTTGGCCAGAGGCTTAAAGGCATAAAAAGCATGGAGAAACAGATGGAAAAAAAATATTTTATTTTTAATTATACTTACTATGCCAGTTATTTTTGCAGAAGTGTGAGGAAGCAAAGTAATGATTTTTGAAGACTCTGGCTCTGGCAGAAGCTGACTCAAGGTTAACCAACCTTCTCATGTGTACTTTCAGCCTCAATCTCACTCAGTTTCTGGTGGATGAACGGTAGTTGGCTTTGACACAGTAGCAGAATGGGCTTCCCCAGGGCCCCTGCCCTGCCCGGAGTGTGGGTGCAGGGCTCTGCAGCATCCCCAGGGTGGCTGTCACACCCAAGATAAAGCTGTTCTGCTGCAAGCTCAGGCACTGCCAGCCCACTGCTAGAATTTCAAGTACCTGTCTTCTGCTGTAAACCATGGCAGGAAAAAAAACCCCACGATTATAAATTACACTGCTCTCCTGAACAGCAGGCAGCTTTTTGCCAAGAAAAGAATAATTCCGTTTCCTTTGGATCCAGATGAAAATTTGCACACAAACACCTATGGGACTGAACAAAATGTCATGTGCACGTGGGTTCACTCACATATGTACCTTCTTGAACACTCTGACTGTATAGGGTCTGACTTGTAGATTTTTAAACGTTAGAAATTTTACATCCTGGGCTGTTTGCTCTGTGTTTAGCTTAGTTTTCTTCTTTTTCCTTTCAGCTTTTTAAAAAGCTATATTCTTGTATATCTTTCTCTTTCTTTGGTGTATTTCCCTTTATTATCTCATTTTTCATTTGCACATTTTCTCTTTTTTTTCCACGCTTTTCCATCTACCTTTTGTCATTTCCTCACTCCTACCCTAGCAGTTTCTGCTTGCTTGCTCTCAAGCTTTGAAGCCAGCATTCCTGATAAAATTTGCAAGGGTGTTCAGATCAGAATCTCCACTTCTTGTTTGCAGCCTCTCACATGCAAGCCTGGCCCCAAGTTTTGCAGTGGAACTGCTGTTCAGAAACACTTCCAAGCAGTTATTAGTTCCCCGTCAGGAGGGGAAATATTGCATAACACAGAAGGAACTTGCTGGGTTTCTACAGCACATCTGAATAAAAGTATTTCCCCCTACACCACTGAACCAAAGGGGTTTTGTTTCCAGCCTTGCCATGGCTATGTTTGCAGTGCCAGTCCTGCTTCTGGAGCAGAGGGACCTGTCATTCTCCTGCAGGTGAAGAGTGAAAGCCAGCACTAGGTTGTCCATGCCATGTGCTGGGTGTCAGCCTTTTGCTCAGAAGGAATGTGTCCTGCATCTACTGAAGCTGAAGGAAGACAAAAAAAGATTGCATGGGTTTTCTCTGGTGGAGGCATCATACGGAAATCAAACACAGGAGGGATCTCTCTACAAGTGAAAGAAAGGAGGCTGAAGCCAGGCTGGGGTCAATCTCTTCTCTCAAGTAACACGTGACAGGACAAGAGTGGCCTCAGGTTGTGCCAGGAGAGGTTTATATTGCTTATTAGGAAAAATTTCTTCCCTAGGCAGCAACAGGCTGCCTAGAGAAGTGGTTGAGTCACCATCCCTGGAGGTATTTAAAAGATGTGTGTAGATGTGGCACTCAGGGACATGGTTTAATGGTTAACTTGACAGTGCTTGGTTTATCACTGAACTTAACATTACGTTAAGGGTCTTTTCCAATCCAAGTGATTCTGTGTTTCTATTATTCTATTATTCTGTGGTCTGAGGTCAGCCTTTTCGCAAAGGTCCTGAATCCAACAAACTCTTACATGTCACATCTCTATTTCTGTAAAGGAAAGTGAACAAATCTAGTCCTCATAATGTTTTCACACAGTGATTAACTAGACTTCTGAGTCAGAGCTTGTATTTGAGATTAATCTCTTCCATGCCATATATAAATTAAAAATACAAGAGGAAAAAGCTTTGGAAGGGGGAAACATTGCCCCCTCTAGCAATGACAAACACTGATTATAGTTGGCACCACAAAAAACCAGTTATGATTCCTTCATATTTTCAGTATCAGCATTGCTTATCTCAAGTACGCAAAAAGACGCTTTTGCTTGATTTTTTGGTTTGGTTTTTTTTAATTCATCTTCCTGGTCAAACACCTTCCTCTCCTACTGGCCGGCATTGATATTTCTTGGAAGATCCACTGAGATTAGGCTAGAAAAGATGTGAATACACCCTGCAAGGCAACTGAAGGGTATCCACCCAAAGGCATGCTCCTCCTCTCAAAGTCTCTCTCTACAGAGCAGTAGCCAGGCTTTGACAGTAATGGTGGCCAAGACACACCTGAGAGAAAGTTTGAGGCAGCCTGGACAAGTTTTAGCAAACAACATATTTAGCACCTGACTAAAAATATAGTCAGGAAGACCCTTGATATTGGGATAGTAATTAAGTTAGAAATCCTACAGAAGGCACATGTTTTAGAAGAGAAAACCAGACTTTAATTTTGCTCACTGCTAGAAGGGGGAGATCCACCACTCGAAAGCAAGTACCATGGTAAAGTGTCAGACACAGGTGGCATGAGTCTGATCCCAGAGATGCTGCTTGTGTTGCTCCCCACGGGTATCATCCAGAAGCTGCCTGCACCGTGAGGGAACAGGCAGAGCACACCCACAGACAAGCGGAGGAGTTCCTCGTTTCCACATCCGCACTTAGCTGCTCCATTTTCTGTGCTGCTGTGGCCAATGCACACTGAAAGCTAATGAGGCAAAGACATCAGGTGTGTTTTCAAATGAGAAGACTCAAAAGAGCCCCTAAACAACTGTTTTTGAAAAAGAGAAAAAAATCTAAGCTGGAGTGTTACCTAAAAGACAAACTTGAAACAAACACTAATTCCTCTTTTGACAAAGCATTCAAGGGGCTCAGGGGAAACTGAAATGTTAAACAATTCAGTAGCAAACACAAACTCCAAACTGTATTGATCTTGTGTGTGTGTGTTTATGTTTGTCAGTGGTGTCAGGAATTTAGAAGCCAAGGCCTTCCAGGAGAAAAGCCCTGTGCTATCCAAGTGACACACACAGTGATCACTTTGCCCTTTTTGCTGTCACAAATCATGGAAAAAACCCAAACTCTTCCAGAGAGCTGTCCAAAAATTCCCCATATAAACAGCACAAGGAGCAAGTGTTTGGCCCTATTCATCTTTGCATCCCACTAAATAAATGCACAGACCACAGCATCTTTGCAGGTCATCCTCAAGTCATCAGTGAGGTCCATTTTCCCAGGCACTCACTGACCTGTAGAGAGCAGGTGCACACAACCCATCCCCTACACCAAAACCCCAAAAGGGACAGTGTCACAAGCCTCACTTGGCTTTGCTGGCCAGTTTCCATCCCTCACTGTACAGCTGAGTGAGTGAGCAGTATGGCTTTGGAGATGATCTCAGGCAGATCTGTTTAGCCCCTTCCTGAATATTTATCCATGCCTCATGCCATGAATGGCAAGCTCCACCAGCTCGGAGCTCAGCTGTTCCCAAAGAGCAGAGATATAGACCCCTGAACACACTGAAGATGAAGGAAGCCTCTGCAGATGATACCAGTGGCCAATGTGACCTTTATGTTGTGACCTGTAAGTGGACAACTGGCCTGTATGGACAACTGAGGCATGGCCAGCAGCCCCACCACCCCTGTCCCTGGCCAGGCAGCTGGGAATGTTGAATGTTCTTCAGCTCTTCACAGCATTACATATTACATGACTGAGTAGCTGTGTAATGAAATATCCATTTTAGCTGTCAGAAACACTGAACTATAGCAGAGCCAGGCAAAGACCTCACACTGAAGAAAATCCTACCAAGGACAAGCCATGGGCATGCAGGCACCTGGGGCTGGGATTGCCCCAGTCCCATTCTGCTGGCCATGTTCCCACTGATGCACCTGGCAAGTGCTGCCATGGGCACTATGCACAGACTGGCTAAGGAGTCCACCCCAAAACCTGGGACCAGGCACAGGAAGCCACACTGCTGCTTGAGGATAAAAATGGTCTCAGCCCCTGTGAAGTGCTGGCCATCCCCCCTGGCACATTAAGCATAGAGGAATGTGTAATGCAGCTGAGAATTTTTTTTTCCAGAATGCTCCTGAGTGCTCAGCTTTTCCTTCACATCTTTGTGTCTTCTTTTTTCCTATGGCTGATTTCTACAAAAGCTCTTGGAGCCTACAGGCACTGTGGTTCCAGGAACTGAAGAAAGAGAGGAGAAGAAAGACAGATTTCCCAAAGACTTTGCACTCTGCCAGATGACAGAGAGAGGGAGGTAAGAGAAACCAGACATAACAGACAGACAGAAGAATGGTTTACTCTACCACCATCATTCAGAGAGTTGCAAAGGACGGGGGAGAAGGAAGGAGCATCCTTAGTTTTTATTTCAATCCACTTTGCTAGCCAGGGCTAAAGGTCACACAGGACAGGTGAAATGAGATAAAAGATTAGCACAAATCATCAAATAGCTCAAGAGAAAGAGGGTTCAGAGTTAAGAGTGGCAGAAGCAGTCTGCCTGATGGTTAAACTTGCTTTTGCCTGTTTAATGCTCCTTCAGGCATTTCTGTGTCTTTGGCCACCTGGTAAGTTATGAGCTTCACATGAGCAGCAAAGAGTTTCTGACAGGACAGGAACTATAAATCCTTTTCTAAGCATTACTCTGGAAAGTATCTAAGGTTTAGGTTTAACTAGGTATGTTCTTCAGCTCTTCACAGCATTACATATTACATGACTGAGTAGCTGTGTAATGAAATATCCATTTTAGCTGTCAGAAACACTGAACTATAGCAGAGCCAGGCAAAGACCTCACACTGAAGAAAATCCCACCAATTTGCCTGGTTCCCCTCTCTCCTATGCACGTGAGCTGCTCCTGCCACTGCAACAGGAAGAAAAACTGGGGTCTGGCTCTGATGGCTTGCAACAATTTCCCCCCAAACCCGCCTCTTCCTGACTCACTTCTCAGAGAAGTAAGACCCACCATGCTCCTGAGCAGCACACTGATACTGTAATGCATCCCCAACTGCACGGGGCACACTGGCTTGCAAATCCTATTTAAACAAGAGGGTTTGCAGGTGCCTTTGCAAGACTAGATTTAGTTTTTGTCTACATTTCCACAGTAGTCTCAGCTGTATGTTGCAATCTGCATTTCCTCCATTGCTGAAGAGCTGTTGCCTTTAATTGTAAAAGTAAGTGTACTTCCATATCCCAGTGGGATTTCAGCACTGTGGGCTTTCTCTGCTTAAAGCCCAGGGACACCTTTGCCAAGTTAATTTCTGGACACAGCACTGTGAGGAGAGCAGGCACGAGAACCATGATGCTACAGCTGCTCTATGGCCAAGGGACTGTTCCTTCAGTGAGTGCAAGAGATGTAGATTCATGAACGAGAAAGAAATTACTGAGCACTTACTAAGAGCCCAGGCACCAGCTGCTCTGCAGCCTGGCATAAAAACTTCATGGCCTCCCTTCCCAGCACACAGGTACCTTTCAAACCCCAGCTTTTACCAAAGGACATATTTTCAGCAAGTCTTCCCACCTGCCCCTGCAAAATAAGTGGGCGTTTAAACAAAGACTTCTGGTTTGCATCAAAAGAAGCATCAGTGGAGGTGATACTCCCCCTCTACTCACTGTTATGAGACCCCTACCTGTGCTGCTTCAGCACTGGAGCTGGGACCCCTACATTAGGACATGAACCTGCAGGAACAAATCCAGAGGAGGGCCACATAAAAGATCAGAGGGCTGGAGCACCTCTCCTATGAAGACAGGCTGAAAGAATTGGGGTTGTTCAGCCTGGAGAAGAGAAGACTCCAGAGAGACTTTCTAGAAGCCTTCCAGCACTTAAAGGGGCTTACAAGATAGCTGGAGAGGGAATTTTCACATGGGCATTCTTTAAGATGAAAGAGGATGGGTTTAGAGTAGATATTAGGAAGAAATTAATTACTGTGAGGGTGGTGTGGCCCTGGCACAAGTTGCCCAGAGAAGCTGTGGATGCCCCATCCCTGGAAGTGTTCCAGGCCAGGCTGGATGGGGCTTTGAGCAACCTGGTCTAATGGAAGGTGTCCCCACCCATGGCAGGGGAGTTGGAACTAAATGATGTTTAAATGTCCTTTCCAAGCCAAACTATTCCACGAGTCTGTCTGAAACTTCTGGGACAGTGCCACTGCATAGATTCTGTGCACCTGGGCCAACACTAGAGAGCCCTCAAATCTCACCAAATGAAAGTCTCTGAGAGGAAGGATAAGAGAATAAATACATGCCAGATATATGGTGGTCACAGCTAAGCTCTCTTGCAGCTACTAGGATTTCTGGTTACCACTGGTTGCACAAACCCATTTAAATATATCCATGTAGACAATGAAGGCGCAGTAGTGCAGAAATTCTGAGATTCTGAGAAATATTTTAGTCTGCTTAAAGAAGCTAGCTCAACTGAGCTGCTGCTGACTTATCTATTCTACTTCTCTCACTAAAAAAATAAAAAAAAAAAGAAAAGACATATTTCTAAAACGTTTGTCCAAAAGAGACCTCTCAGTGTTTGAAATAGTGGTTTAACTGTTGGTTGTTTGTTCCTCTTCTGACCTTCTGCTTGTCTGTCCTGGGCACGTAATTCTGAAAGTGGATGTTGACAAAGTCTGGACATTGGGATTCAGATAAGAACTGCAGCATAGGCAAATTCTTGGGCACTCACAGCTTTGCAGCAAGGGCAGGCAGCAGGGGTTATCTGAAAACCAGTGTAAAATGACAGTCTTCATCTAAGGGCTGCTTTTGAATTTGCTTGAAAAATTATTTTCTCACCTACATATGTGTCAGTCTCACAAAATTACTGGGGCTTATTGGTATATCACAGCATTAAGACTGCACTGCCTTTTTAACTGAATGAATGCTCAAAATAAAGAGAAGGAAGGAGAAGGATGCTATTTGTTTAAAAAAATGTGATTGAATATTTTGATTCCTTCTGGTAGTAGAAACCAGAAGCAAAAAGTGTCATCTATCCTATTACTTACAGGAGACTGAAGGTGGGTCTAAGGGAGCTCTGGTAAGGACATTTTCTCTCTCTAATTGACTATAAATCTCTTCCTCATTTTCTGGGAAGTATCTCTCCTTTGGTATCTCTTTTATGACCTAGCAATCTCTCTGAGGTGAACAGACAACACAAGAACTGTGTTTGCAATAGAAGAATAAAGAAACTGATTGCTGCCTCATCGTGTAAAACATTTACCATTACCAAAAAGCAAACTGTGCAAAATAGTATTTTTCTCTTGCAGAATTTTTTGAGTTATTTGTCTCAAATGCCCTGTGCATACTGACACCTCCAATACTACCCAAACCCCAGGCTTCCTACTGACACGAATATTCAAAGACAGTTTCTTTTCAAAGAAAAGCTTTTTAACGGTTGATGATGGTTCTGAGACACACTCTTCCATGAGCATGGGAGACCTTCAGTGGCCATCAACCTCACCTCATCAGGGAGGGAGCAGCACGGTGGTTCTTCTTCTGCCCCATTTCCCCCTGGCATTATCTACCCATGTGATTCCACGTTATTACTGCACCACTTCCTAGGCAGCAGATGCCCCCAGGACTATCGACTGATGGCAGCTCAGCTACCCCCACCAGGCAGAGAGCAGCCTGTTCCCACGGTCAGAGATGGCTTCTTTAGAGAGACAACCCCACCAGACACCTGGACAAGGCATTTGGCATTGGGTGTCTGGTGAGGTGGATACTTGCCTCTGATTCTTGGTCTTTTTGGCAAGAGGAGCCAGGAGTTATTCTGCCTAGCCTTGCAACAGAGCAGCCAGTGAGGACCCTCCTGATGAGCTGGGTCCAAGAAAAGAGCTGTAAGGGGAAACTAAGGGTTTTTTAAGAACACATAAACGACTTCATTTTAATTCATAGGTAAAAAAAATGAACTGATGTTGCTGCTCATTGTACATCCTCGCTCACACTTCCCGTGTTAATCACAGTTCTGGCTAACTTTCCTCACTAGAGCCAAGCTGATCAAATCTCTAACATGCAAATGGCCTCACTGTGCCTGCAAAATGTAGTCCAAGCTATTTCCACTTACACTGTGTTCCTTTGCTGTTTTCCTGGCTGAACTCTGAGATTCTGGAATGCCTGGATGTCTTAAACTGGGTAATCTGAAACCTAAGTTTTACTTTGAAAACTCTGACCTGGATACACAGGTGAAGAAATGGATGAGTGAAGTCATGACACCCACCTGTACAAAAAGACAGCAAATGTATGGAGAGGGGAAGAAGACAAAAAGCATCCCTTCACAGAATGTCATGCAAACAGGGACCGGATACAAACCAACAGGGCAAAAATGCTAGAAGAATTTACTGATGCTTAATACAGATGCTTCTGAATTTAAAAGTAGGGTAAAAGATGTATAGTTTATTAAGAGATTTTAATTTATGACATAAATTATTTGTTTTCTTGTAAATGGAAAGAAGAATTTGTCTGCAATATACACTGAAATCTCATCTTTGGAGCTCTTCCCATAAGCAAAAGCAAAATTTCATTGACAGCTTCCTAAAGTCAATCACTCAGGACCTTTTCTATATAAAAATCAGAGAATGTTCCCATGTTTCTTCACATTATCATGAAACAAAGAAGTTGCTTCTAAAGATACTATTTTAAGGTATATTTTCAGTGATTCAACTTGAAACTTCTGCTTAAGAGCAGACGCTGGGTTTTGTTTCCTTGTTATCTAAAATGATGACCATATAAAACTATTAGAATAAAAAAAAAGGCAGGTGCCTTCTTTTTCAGATTTTTTTCCCACTCAATTCCTCTTTTACCGAGCACACTGGCTCCCTTTTACCAGTACACACAAGAAAATGAAACTTTTGGGGGGGGTTTTATCTGCCCTGAGACGGATAGGCAATTCAATCCCAACATGGCAACAAGCATTTGTAAAAAGTTAACAAAACTGCTTTCATTTCAAGGTTAGGCAACATAACCGCATGGAGACAGGAACTATAATGAGGAAAGAAATTCCACTGTTATAAGAAATATGGCTATTTCTGTCTAGAGGAACAAACACATTTTGTGAAGTACTCAGGTCTACGAAACAAATATTTTTATCACTGCATTTACAGTGCTTTATCTTTGGGAAAATCAATTCCAGAACGATGCTGACCTCCTTTTCCAAAAGCTTTTGGACTTGCCGATTAAAATGTGATGTAAATGTTAAATGTGCTGCCACATAACTCCCCCCAAATATTTTGACACTAGAGTTTTAAATATGCTTTTCCATCTTGTTGTACACAGTTTAACTACACTGAGAAGAAAAGACTGTGTACATGTTGGTGGGATGGAAACTTTGGAGTTCATCTACCCAAACCTCATACTCAGTGGGTTACATTAAAATTCAATGCTACGAGGAAGGAAACTTTTCTGATGTAAATGCATGCTTACTTAGCTCATTCCTATGAGTGTTCCCAGCTAAAACGGTCCACTTTCTGCAGGAAAAGGGCTTGCAAGAGCAAAATGAGATGCGTTGACCTTCTTCTGAGACTTTCTTTAAGAAAAAGCCCTGCAAACAACTTCAGTGGCTTCCTGAAACAGCAGTAGTCAAGGACATACAGTCACAATCTAATAAAGGACTACGAGTGCTAAAATGTCACAACAGGAAGAATAAATATTGAAGGTTCAATAATGAAAACCAACAAAAACACATCAATTTTAAACTAGGAACATATGCTAAATATTGATTCAGAGAAAAACCCTAGGGAAAAAAAGTATAAGGATGTTCACAATAGAAACAGATTAAATATGACTAAAGCAGATTAAAATAAAAATTAGGTTTATTTAAAATGCTGATTAAGTGGGCTGCTTTCTTCCCATAAGAAATAAATGAACCAGAGGTCTTCCTGTAAGTGAGAAGGAAATGAATGCACTGTAAATACCTGGGATCACCAAGTTACAAAGTAAGGGAGAAAGGAAGATAGGAAGCCTACAGGCATCAGATGCTTACATGGGTAATATTCCCCATCCCACTCAGACTTTAAAGCCTGCATGCAGTGGGACCAGCTTTGGGGCTCTTGGCTGGTCAGGGGCTCTGCCTACAGGCAGCACAGGGAGAGCCTGAAAAAAACAAAATACCGAGAGAAAAGAAGTGTGTTTTCTTTGCAGAGTCCACAATCAATTTAGAAATCCATCCCTCAAGTCCAGCTTCTGATGCCATTACCTATTTGTGAATCTTCCAGCTGTGTGCTCCCTATGTTGCCAGTGCTAAAGGTCAGCAGGAGGACTAACAGCATGGTCCCAGCTTCTGGGTGAAATTCATCCCATTTTGGTAACCCACACTGTTACAGTTGGTACTTATCCACCTCTCAAAACTGAAATGTAGGTTCTCTAATACAAGGAAGAGCCTATAATTTCAGGTGAATGATTGAATTTTCCTGAGAAAAACCTGCAGGTTATCTGTTAAACAAATAAATAAGTAAACAAGTAAACAAGTAAACAAGTAAACAAGTAAATAATAAATAAATAAATAAATAAATAAATAAATAAATAAATAAATAAATCTGATTATTTAGCAGTGGTACAGGTTACACATGTGCCTGTGGAGGAACAAAAGACATTTTGCTCTGAGTTTTTTCCTTTGATCTCCAAGCATGTGCTCCCAACAAAACCCTGCCCATGTTCCCTGTCAGCGCACTGCTCCTTTCTCTGATTCTGAACAGATGATCAGAGGGCAAGCATTTTCTGCGGACTTAATTTTTATCAAGGGCTACCCCTTGTGTGCATTACTTGTGGGAAAATTCAGGAATTGCAAGTCTGTCATAGAGATGATGATGGGAGGCAGAAAGCATTAATGGCCAGGAAGGACTGCATGATGCAGTAGTGTGGTAAAGGAAGTCTCACCTGAGTTCCTTCTTGTTGTCTAACCCAGGAATAACGCGTATAGCACTCTCCATTGCTGGACTGCCACTACTGCTGTTTTTCGCACTCACAGTTAGTACATCCTAACAATTTTTAGAGGAATACAGGTAGCCACTTTGGAAGCAGCTGATGGCAGCAGCATCATCCCACCAGTCACCCAAGGCAGATCTCCAGCGGAGATCAATGACAGAGACTGCTGGGGACCAGGCCACAGACCCTCCCATGTGTCTTGTCACACTAGACTCCTACTCAGATGGCAGTGCCATCATCCAGCTGCTGTCATGGCCCCTGCCATCACTGTGGGAAGGGTCTGGAAGAGAAAGTGGAAAAGGGCTCCTTTACCACCAGGAAAAACTCATACAAGCCTTTGAGTGAGATGACGGTTTAAGTACAGCTCTTGTAATTATCTTTTATGCTGAAACAAAAAAAGACAGGCTTTCATCTTGCAAACACAAAGACCACCTTATTCCTCTCATCTGACAGGAGAAAAAACCCCAATTCCACTGCGGTCTGGAAATGTTTCGCCAGAAATCCCTATAAGAGCAAAATTTCATCCTCCTTGCAAAATACAAGATGCTAAATTTCCTCCGGAAAGGAAGCCTAAGTCACACTCCTGTATTCAACTCTACATTTACCTCCAAGGGAAGTCTGCAACCCAGTATTTCACTGTCAGTGGCAGGAACACATGCAAAATGTTCCAGCAGGAAGATTCTGGTATCCTTCAGGAATCCTCCTAGCCTTCCTGAGGCTGTCATCTTCAGTGTGTGCACCTACATGTGACCAGGACACTCAGGAGTGTGCCTGGGCTCCCAGGCTTGGATGCTCACCCTAGTTGTACCCTAACTCCAAACCCAAAGGCAAACATGGGCACCCCCATTCCACGCCCCAGAGCCAGGGGTGTCAGGGTGGGCAGTCGGTGTCCCACCAGCCCCAAGCACCCCACAGGGGAGGGCAGCTCCATAGTGCAGACACAACCATTGCTACTCCTGCCCAGAAGAGCTCAGAGTCCAGCAGAGGAGAGCCCGTGGTCCCACATGGCACACAGCTAATGTGTGTTTGTTTGTGGTGACGTTTTCCTTTCAATCTCGCACCGCTAAGCACAAAAGCCAATGATGAAATAAATCACTCGGGCACTGTATTGATTCTTGAATGATGATTACATAAAGAAAAATGTAAATGCTTTGGTGTGTTAAATAATCCCTCTATTATACATGTTGCAGCCATACCTTTAATTTCATTTACGCAGCTTCTTTTGAGGAAAGACATCCAAATTTTTCCCTCAGCCTATTCCACTCTATGCAGTGGAGTACGTGCAAAGGAAGAAGAAAAGCAGAGGAAAGAGAGGGAAATTGATTGCTGCCAGCCTGGTAGGGAAACGCTAACCTTGCAGGCAGGAGACAAACAGCAGAGTCATCTGCAACATGTAAAGCATCTTCTTCATTTCCATAGTGAGGCACAGGAAGCGCCCTTCAGAAATTTTCAAAACTATTACAGCTATAAAAAGTTGTCTTTAGTGGGACCCTGTGGACAAAAATGAATTTAAAAAATAAATACTAAGATTAAATGTATGAGCCAAGCATTTTTGACAGAGAAAACTAAACTGGGTAGTCAGTGTTCACAGAATACAGATGCAGAGTACTCATCAGTCCCTAAATGCAGCCTCAAGAGAACATTTTCAGTTACCAGAGATGCTAAAACTGCCTCCACTTCAGTATCCCACCCCTCAGCCCTGCCCTCTCCAGTCTCTCTCTCTGCCCAATCCGTATTTGTAAGTCACTCTCAAAAGACTTTGTACCCAGATAAAATTTCTATCACTGGATCAAATGGGGCTTACTTGAATCAGGACGGCGGTGCCGGGCCTATTTCTCAAAGTAATTATATTGCCGAGATTAATTTGAAAAGGTTTGGCTCAGCTCGACCCGGTTTGCAGGAAGAAGCACCAGCTTTACACCTGCTACCCCATCCAGCACAGTCAGCGGCACGGCTGTGCTGGTGCAGAGTGTGACACCGCCAGCAGAGCCCCGCTTCCCCCGCTCCGAGGCTGCCGCTCCCCGGGCACCGCTCCGCACCGCGCCCGCCGCCTCAGCCGCACCGCTCCCCGCGGCCGGCGCGGTCATCCCGGGATTCCCGCACCGCTACCCCTGTCCCCACTGCCCCCCCGCCGGCCGCGCCCCCCGAGAGAGCGGTAACTGCTCCCGGGGGAGTCTGCTTAATAGTAAATTTAATATTTTCTTCATGATCACCGACGGGAAAAAAAAAAAACAAAACAATAATAGCAGTAATAACAATAAAAATGATAATAATGCCAAGGACCACCATCACCACCTCCTCCATCTAGAACCACAATTACAGAGGATAGTTACCAGCGAGGAGCGGCGCAGCAACAGGCGATGCCGGGCCGGGGGGCGGGCGCGCTCCCGCAGCCACAGCCCCTCCGCCCGCTCCCACCGGCGCCGCCGCCCGTGCCCCGCCCACCCCCGCGGACACGCCCCGGACACGCCCCTTCCCCGGGGACCGTCCCCGAGGCCAGCCGGGTGTGTGACACTGGGCAGTCACCGCGTTTGTCAGTAAAATACGCTGTTAGAGGGACTTCTATGACGAGTTCTGCTCTAAGCTGATACACAGAGCAAGTGCTTTCTCCTTATCAGTGTTAGCCCGGTTTTGATACTGTGCAGCAGAAAGTTCCTGGCACTTGTCCATGGTTAGAGTAGAATACAGCTGTATCCAGGTTTCTCTTGATCCACACGTTTGTCGAGACCCCCTTCTTCAGATCCTGACTTTGCTCTTCTCCCACAGTAAGGAGCAACCTGGCAGGGTTCATCACAGGCACATCCTTCCTTTGCTCCTTCACCACGCTCAGTTTCCTCACTACCAGTTTTCTGTTCTCCCTTCTGCAGCAGTGATGAGTCTTGCTGGCTCAACTGCCTGGTACCTTCAACTAAACTGCACCTGCACTAGCCACCGCAGACACGTTTTCGTGGCACCAAGGTCGTGGGTTCAGTCCCTGTACAGGCCCCTTCCAACTCAGAATATTCTGTGATTCTTTTCTGATTTCATTTTGATTTTTACCTAAAATCTCACTAAATACACTGGTCAGTTTTATCTCACGAGAAAAATCATGCTCCCTCTCCCTTTGACGTGCATTTATCATTTCTGTCTATAGTAGCTTGAACACCTCTTTCTTTTCTTTTCTTTTCTTTTCTTTTCTTTTCTTTTCTTTTCTTTTCTTTTCTTTTCTTTTCTTTTCTTTTCTTTTCTTTTCTTTTCTTTTCTTTTCTTTTCTTTTCTTTTCTTTTCTTTTCTTTTCTTTTCTTTTCTTTTCTTTTCTTTTCTTTTCTTTTCTTTTCTGCTGGAAGCACTGGGGTTTCTTCTCTGCGCTGCATTTGCTCTGCTCCCCCCACTCAGCCTCTGCTTTTCTTCTCATCAACCTCTGTAACTACAGGTTTCCTCTTGTGCTTTCACCTCCTTCCCAGCCTCTGACCCAATTGAATGTGCTGTGTACACTTACTTCAGGAAGTCTTCCACTCCACTTCCATCCTAGGCCCTCATTTCTTTCCAGTCTGTTCCTTCTGGAATTTTGCAGGCAGTGCTTCTCAGGGCACTGACAACTTCTTAACCAAATCTGCCACCATTTCTCACCATCCTTGATCTGTCAGCCAGTTTCAACACAGATTGCCTATAAATGAGAGAACACAAACACACTTGCCTCTAGATGTGTGCCCTAACTGGGTGTGCACTCCAGGTCTTGGTTTTTATCGTGTTGGAAGGAGGCCCAGAGGCTGCCCAGAAGGTTGTGGGGTCTCCATCTTTGCATATAGCATTGAGTAATCTGCTCAGAGCTTAAGGAGCTTGGACTAGAGACCTGCTGAGGTATCTTCCAAGCTGAATTACTTCCTGTGCAATGTCCGTATGTCAGGTGCCAAAACTGTTATCCTGAAAAAGACTGGAATGCTAAGCTGGAGTGTATCGAGTACAAACATAGTTATAGAGTGGTTTGTTCCTGTTCCTCAAATTCAACTTCTTTGGCTGTTTAAGAGATCTTGCACTGGAGGATGGAGGAGAGTTCTTGTTGTTACTGGATTGTTTGATGTTTGTTGGTTCAGTTGTTTTGGGTTTTTTTAATGTTATATATTCTTCCTCCTCATTATTGCAAGGGTACCGTTCCCAGCCTCTGGTTAACGTCAGGAACCATTTTTGTATCATGATACCTCATCTTGTTGAAATGTTTGTCCATTTATTCCAACTCAGCATGGCATAATTGAACTCCAGGCTTCCTTTTTAAACTTCCCCCATTTCTTCCTTTCTCCAGCTCCTTGTTTAAGTGCCGTTCAAATCCAAGAGCTAAGTGTCAAGGCTGAAGTCATTACTGCTTATTCACTTCAGGACTGCCTTTTTTCTTGTCATCACAGTATTTGTTTTTCTTTCCATCACAGTTTTATATAATGCTGCACTTGATTTAAGTTAATCTTGCCCACGTGCAAAATTGCACTGAAGTCTCAAGTTTATCTACTTTCAAATCACATTATTGGGAGAAAAAAATTGCCTAGAGGTGTCCTTGCTTCTAGGTGTATGTGACAGTTTTCTTAATCTTTGTAAGTCTTTCCGTAAGCTATTAGCTTCCTGATGGCACTTTGAGCTTCTCTTCAAAGTCACCTTCATCAGTGCTTTCCGTTCTGTGTTTTCCTTCTGATTTTCAGTTCTTCAGGACTGAGTCTTTATCCTGAACGATGTCTAAGATGTTTTCAGCCCTACAGGAAAAAATATATAACCAACAAACTCTGCAATTTAGGATATAGATAATCTTGAAAATTACAGTGACTCAGAGATTTGCTAAAATTGGCTACTAATAAGAGGATTTCTGAAACCAAATCAGAGATTCTTTGACTGAAATCAGTGTCATTGTATGCGTTCATAAGTTAATAGGAAACTAGAAAGGAGAATAAAATTACTACTTGCAGATTCGGCCTTTTCCCAGGGTTAATAGTTGCTCTTATTAAATCTGTTTATCCATCAGAAAAGTGTTTCTGGGAGCTTTTGCAATGGCTCTCAGGGGGCATTTCTCTATTTTACTGTTCCTCCTTTGGCTCAGAGATTAGAAACTCTAATTGCCTCACCTTTTGTGACAAAGGTCATAGAATCATAGAATTATAAATCAGAGAGTAATAGAACATCCTGAGTTGTAAGGGACACACATAGATCATCAAAGTCCAACTCATGGCCCTGCACAGGACCACCCCAAGTGCTGAGTAACATTCTTTAATGCAAGCAGTTGAAGTTAACAGAATAGGTTTGGAGTTTTTTTTTAATTTGAGCCACTGATTTATTTCCTGAAACACTAATAATAACTAGAAAAACTGTTCAAGCTGTCACTAAGAGAACAAATGCCCCTTTTGGCCACTTCTCATGTGTTATGCCTCTTTTATCATCTGCTTTATCTAAACAGACATTCATAGCTCAGCATCTTAAACTAGAGATGATCATTTGTTTTGTTTTGCATTGTGAGATTTTTCTGATTTTTGAAATACCCTCATTTATCTGTCAGGAACAAAGGCTGAGAGGGAAATGGTTGAGCAGCCAAAATCGCTCCATAGACCTCTGCCTCCTAAGCTGCTGTCTGAGCTGTCTACACCAAGGGAGAATGTTGACAAAGGTAAACTGCACAGAGACTGTTTCTGTGGTGCATAGTTGCAAATGCCATGTGTTCTCTAAAATTAACACAGAAGAAGATAGATTGGCAGTTCAGCTACTAGTGCAAAGCAGTGTGAATGAGACTGCAGTATGACCCATATGACCTGCATCTCTTTGGGAGGCTCTTCATGGAGACTGGGGAAGAGTCTTCTTGGCAGGTCCTGCAAGTTGAGCCTTCCACCTATCGGATTTGAATACTACCCACTGGACAATAGAGGCATTCCCCCTAGCTTTCAGAAAATATGAGACATAACATTAAAAAACTGCTGGTGTCAAGGAAAATAAAATTGGATCACATGGACTCAGACCATAGGGGAAGTGAGATACAACTTGGATTCAGATAAAATGGAAGAAATGACATTTTGGGGATGGTCATACTCTTCTCAGAATATACAATCCTGTGAAAGAAATATCTTGGTTTATATTATTTTACAGGCGTCAGGAATTTCTAATTAAAACAAAGGACTTGCCCTGCAGTATGCTTCAGAAATAACCAGGCATTTTGTGTGCTTCTTATATATGTGAATGAAAAGCTCTTTCCGGTTTATGTAAAGTAGCTATTGATTAAATATTTAAGGACTAACCTTTAAAAATAAATGTGAAAAACAATAACATGATCTATAATTATAACATTTTTAACCTAAGTAATACATAAATAAGATGGAAACTAAGCACCACTCCTGAAAACAGATCTGTATAGAAGAACCCTGGCATGTCTGCAGGTTTACTGACTTCTGTCAACAACATCAAGTTTCAGGATCCGTTGTAAAAAAATAGAATACAGAAATTTTACTATGGTTTTTTTCACATTTACTGTGTTTTTTTCAGCACAGTAGAATAAAATTGTAGCTTGAAAAATCAATGCTGTCCCTATGACTGAGATGAAGAGACCAAATCAAGTTGGGAGTCTCTTCCATCTAGCTTCTGTAATTCTGTAGGAGTATCTTAATAGCTAACACTCCTCAATTTTCACATAGTCAATGAAGCAGGCAAAGAGGAAGAAAATAAATCAAAATAGTTTTTATGATGCTTGAGAGAATTGGTAAGTAATTTGAATTTTCATTTTGTTAGAATACTGTCATACTGTACTTACCCTCATTATGTAATATTAAATTAAAAGGAGTAACAATAATATATTAAAAGTAATACCTTTCTAGCAGTATGAAAAATAGTAAGGAAAATTCAGTTAAAGAAGTAAGATTGAAAAGTCAGATAATATAACTTTTGGTGCCTTGATATTACTAAGCCCTGCTGAATATTATTTTGAAAGTCTGCTAAAATCTGTTTAGGTATGATACAGTTCCAGTCTGGTGCTGCCCAAACAGATGTAAATATTTCTGGCTCACTACCAGAGCTGTGATTCAATGATTTAAGGCATTTTAAAAACTGTAGAAAAACCTTTTATCTGGAAACAAAGTTCTGTTGTGCTGGCTCTCGTTCTAGTAGTACATATTAGTGATGAATGCTATTTACAGATTTTGTATTTATACAGTAAACGTGACAGGAATATCAGAGCTTGCAGTAAAGTTTGTTCAAGGATCATTTCTCCAAATGTAACTATCACACCTGGAAGATATTTATACAGCAGCATGCCCATTGATCAGCAAGCAGCTCCTCAGCAATGGTACTTCCATCATCTTGGTGGATGACTGTTTTGTGCTTCATGAAGTGGGAGACTGAGACTGAAGAGCAGAAGCCCTGGGCTGGATAAAAAGACAGTGTTGTAGAAAGTGGGACTGTAACAAAATGAAGTAGTTGATTGAAAAGGCAGCAGAAATGTCATGGGAGTGGACTGTGCTCACCTAAGGGCTGGAAGCTGTCAGACACTGTGGCTGAGGGCAGCTTCCCCAGGGAGATAAGCCAATGGTCCCAGCTCTCTTTGAGAGCTAAGCAATAGCAGAAAGATGCAAAGAGTAACTTCTGCCTCAGCAGGTCCCTAGAAATGAGTCTCCCATGCTAAGGGAACACCATTGTGGAGCTAAAGAGACTGGGTGAAGGATAAATTACTAAGTATTTCTTTGATGATAAAAATGTTCACGACTAAATGACTACTGTCTGCAGTGTTGTTCAGAAACAGCGGAGTAGCTCAGGACCCAATGGTCCTCCAGAATGAGGTCTTTGGAGATAGCCCTGGTGGCAAAGTCCTGAGCCCAGTTCCAGCACAAAGGTGTATGAAATGAACCTCGGACACGGAGTTTGTATTTGGTTTCCATGACACAGTTTTGGTTGTGAGGGGACTACAGGCATGTCTTCCATGAGAAGCTGCCAGAAGCTTCCCTCATGTCTGACAGATCCAATGCCAGCCAGCTCCAGGATGGACCCACTGCTGGCCAAGGCTGAGCTCAGCAGCAACGGTGGTAGTGCTTGACCACAGCCCCCATTCCCTGTCCTCCTGCACCACTGAGGGGAAGAAGGTAGAAAAATCAGGAGTGAAGTTAAGCCAAGGAAGAGGGGAAGGATGGGGAGAAGATGCTTTAAGATTTTGAGTTTTTTCTCATTACCCTGCCCTGGTTCAATTGGTAATAAATTTTGTTCATTTCTCCAAGTCGAGTTCTGCCATGGATGGTAACTGGTGAGCCATGTCCCCCTGTCCTTATCTCAACCCACAAACATTTTCTTATATTTTCTACCCCCTGGCCAGCTGAGGGGAATGACAGAGTGGCTTTGGTGGGTACCTGGCATCTAGCCAGGGTCAACCCACCACAGTAGTGTGGGACACTAGGGCTCAGTGCCCTAGTGCACTTCACAGAACATAGTGAACTGTTGCATTAAGGATATAGAAATTTGGCAGAAAATAAAGCACCTTGCACTCTACCTGGTCTTCAGAGATCAGAGGGGCTGGGTGTGGCTGGGCTTAATTTCTGATTATAGCCAATTTGGCACTATCAGCCTGGTCAAGTTCAGTAAGAACTTGTACAATCTAGGTTCAAAAACAGTGCAGTTTATTGAAGCAACAGGAAAGCAGGTTCAGAATTATCGGTGATAAATGCTCTAACCACAGTGTTAGTGTATGTCACTACCAAAGGTACAGTAACAGAGATCTATCAGTGACATATATATATTATATCTATATATCTGTTCCAATGTGGTTGAAGGTGCAAAGCTCACCTAAGCATCCCTTCAGAGGCAGAGGAGAGACAGTCTTGATCAATCCAAAGCAGGTAGAAGTCTTTCCCTCCCCATCTCTTTTTTTTTTTTCCCTTTTTTTTCTGGTCCTGGAACTCCCCTTGCCTATACTATAACTTTTGGCCGTTCCCAATGAGGTGGAAGAATCTCATGTTATAGGTGGGGTTTTGGTGACAGCAGTCATAAATATAAGGCATGTTCACTTTTCTCTTCATTTGCGTTCTTAGGGGAGCAAAAGTTTATACGCAAATAGGCCTTAATGAGGGTGTTGGTTACTTTCAGTCAGAATTTACAGTTGCCACCAAAAGTAGCACCTGCTTGAGCCAGGCTCTAGATAAGCAAGGGGCCCAGCTCATATTTTTCTCAACCAGCCTCACCAGCTTTTCATAGGCTTAAAGCATGTCTGACAATTTAACACATTATCCATCACATGACCACAGTCACACAAACAACACCTATGAAGAGCATAAGAAATTCTGTGAAGCTGCCTGTGACTGAAATTCTGTGAAGTGCCCGATCCTACAGTCACTGCTGAGACAATTTCTAGAAGCTGGTTCTCTTGTTCCTTTCACAGTTCCCTGTTCCTTGACCACAACTGACCTTTTGCCATCACATTTTAAACACGTCCCTTCCATGGTGCTTTTTTCATATGGCGTTTGCCTGATTGGCCTTTCCCATTCAGTAGGATTAGCATGAGGTTTAGGTGATCCGTGGAACACTGTGGAGCATACAGGGAGGGGAGCACTCACCAAAGGAGCCCCATCTACTTCTCAGGTGAAAGATGTCATTGCGTTGGCACAGGGCACCTTGTAAATGGATTCAGGATCCCTAAATAGAGACTTGTCAGTGATACAAATGGCCATATTTCACACACAGGAGAACAAACACTGCTCATTCATTCTTCATTAAACTCACAAGGTACCTCTGACAACCTGTCCTTTCTGTCCTGCTTCTGAGCCAACTGTTCTACTGGATACAACACATCATTCAGCACGGTGTGTGGGAGAAGTGCACGTGTTTGGAAAAAAAAAAAAAAAGACTAACATATATAGTGATGGGCAGCACTGAGATGCTTGGTCTTAACTGTTGGTGCATTTTCTCTGTATAAGAAAAATCCATATAGGGCATGGAGAATTTGTCACATGATCTTTTCATCACAAAGGATGCCAGAGGATCCCTCATTAAAAATGTCTTTTTTTCTCTTGTCTTCAGCAGGAAGGCTTTTTGGACAAATATCTAACTAGGAGCAGTAAAGACTACAAATAATGAAAATGGCAAAGAAGGGTCTAGCAGTGCTCATGGGCTAGTCAGATGTCTTGGTTTGAAAGACAGGTGTCTGCTTAAGGAGGGCAGCAGCCTCCCTTGGAATGGAAAAATGCAACTCTCCTCCCTCCGAATTTTTATAATTTTGAAATTAAGGGGCTTTCAGGCAAAGATATGGGGAATAGGAATAACAGTTCTTATACTAAAATATATAAAAATATATATATATAACAAAGCAATAATACAGAAAACACTGGTTTAAGCTGACAGTCAGGGTACAACCTGGCACCCTGCCAGGCAGGGTTGGTGGTAGCAGTCCAGTTTGGTGACAGCTGCAGTTCTCCTTGAAGTAGTCCTGTTGAAAACGGTGATCCTGCAGAAAAGGTCTGGTCCTCTTCGGGAAATCCAGTGATGGTTGTGTAGCATTTGTCCTCTGGGAATCCTGTGGGAAGGGCTGTTCCTCTGGGAGTCCGGTGGGAAAAAAGCTCTCCCTTGGTGCTCGGAAACCCCAGACTTTATTCTGGTGAGAATGCTTGGGTCCTTCCCCCTGGGCGGAGCATCTCCCAATGGGATGGTGAGTCATAGGGCAAGGCCTTGATGGGCCATTAACAGGAGATAATCAGGAGCCAGTTATCTGTGAGTAATGCAGGAAGGCCTTGAAGATTAACAGAAGGTAGTCCAGAGGGAGGAGGCAGGGAGCACTACCTCACCTGGTCTCAATGGTAATAGAATATTTACTATAACCTAGGACATCAGGCAAACAGATGCTTCCCTCAGCAATGAGCATGTATTCCACAATCCCTTCAATGTAAAGATACGCTCCAGTCTGTTCATCAGGTTTACCATGGTCAAGTGTAAATCCAACTCAAAGGACCACTTCTTCAGACCCAGCTGGAGCCTGGCAGTGCACAGCCTGTTTGACCACATTTGTTCTTGCCTTATATGCTTCCAATAGAGATATGCCTATCTCTTTAGTCAGGATAATATCCATGGGCAAATACACTTGCAACCCAGAAGTACATGAAGGTTTGCATGAATTGAGGAGAGGTTTGATTCCCTCCAAAGCAAGTTTCCCAACAGAGCAGAGTGGTGATAGATACTTCCCAGGTCTAGTTCATAAGAATAACAATCCTGCCTGTTGGTCTTTGCCAGGCATAGCCACAAGCGTTCCTGTCTACTCAAACAGCAAAATGCCAAACCAACTACTTTGAATGGTGCTGACATAACTTGGGTTGAATTACAATTTCACAATAAGAGGCAGTGCTGGGCAAGTGCCATGAAAATTATGCAGGATGCATCAGAAAGAAGATGAGACATGGTAAAGATACAGAGGAAATTGCAAAAGAGGGTGAGACAAAAGAAAGAAGAAATAAGCAATGGAAAATTTAAGGCAGAGGTACTACAGAAAAAAACCTATGTAAAGCAGTTATCCCTAATATTTAGTTTTAAATCATTCTAAGCACTTCATTTTCTTCCAGTGGTAGGGTAAGAAATACAAGATCACTTTTCTGTCAATGAGGTTACAATTCCAAAAGACACTTTAAATGGAAGCTGCTATTGACTCTTGAACACAGCAACATGAACAATGCATCTTTAAAGGATATACCCTGAAGGCTAAAAGCAATTTTCTGCTACAGGAAGCAACACAACACTTCCACTTGGGACCTAGACATCAGTTTTTCCTCAGACTGTCTTGTTCATACTACATCTCTTGAATGTTTCACAGCTACAAGTGAGAACATCTCCACTGGATTTTGATTTTTGCTGGAAACATTTCTCATCTTTAGAATCACATTGTAGATTTTTGTTTATACAAAGAAGGATTTTCATTTGGGATTTTAATTTTAATGAAATATAGACAATGCTTTCTTACTCTGACTATAGTCATCTGTTACTACCCTGGGAAATCTTCAGCACTGAAGCAGTGTTTTCCTTGCAAAGCAGATGCCAGGGATCTAAGAAAATCCTGAACTCCAATGCAGTATATAAATTCTCTTTCATTATAATAATCTTCATTATTTATATTTATCTATGTATTTATTATAACCTTTAGATTCTGTCATATTTATTTGAACCCTTATATTTAGATTTGATAATGCTACAGGGATTAATAGGTAGTGTATATTGTATAAATACACTTTATTGTGTATCTGTTGTGAAGCTGATTAAGTTCTGGTTTACATGGAACTAGATGCCAGATTATATATATTAAAATGTATTTGAAATTATATGAAGCAATAGTTAAATATTACCTCAGGATCTATGCAGTTTGAGACAGTGTATGCAACAATAATAAGAATGCAGAAGCAGTGCTCTCATATCAGAGTTTGTATAAAACTTCCTAGGTTAGAAATGAAAGAAAGAATTCGATAAAAGAGCAACAAGCTGCAGAAGAGTTTATCTGCCTGGGTCCTGGAGGTGTTTTGGATTGCATGTTTGAATGGTTTGGATCCTCTCTAGAGGATGAGTGTAGTCCAGAACTTGACTAGGCTTCTTGAGTGAATATATCCAGTATGCCTTAGGAAAATTACAGAGGGAAGTCTGACACAGTTGAACAACGTGGGGGAGTGTTTCTTTATAAAGGTGATTCAATTTTTGTGTATCTTTTGGGCCTACTTTTTGTTCCACCTTCCAGACTCGACCCCTTTAATGGATATCTTTGTCTGCCTTAAACTGTCATTCAATAATTTACTCTTCTTTCCTGTACAGGTACGTGCTGCTTGTTTTCCATGACTTCACTGAAATGATGTAAAGCTGAAATTTTACAGTTATAGACTTAGATATAAAGCTTTTGCCTGGGCAAAGGCTGTGTTTGGACAACAGAGTTGTAGATGCAGGCTGGGAGGGAGTTCTGGCCAAACCCTGCTCAGAGCAGCACCAGTTTAGACCTTCAGATGTCCCCCTCAGGAGCACAGGACTCTTGACTTAAGGAAATCATCCAGTATTTTTTCAGACTTTTGAAAAATGTGATCCTCATCCTCCCTGTTTTTCTGACTTACCATCTGTATGCAGCCAATTATATAGGACTGTAAAATGTCAGATAAGTGACTTAAATTAAGGTGCTTCCAGCAGTCAGACCTCTCTTTTGAAAACTTTACTACTCCTTTTGTGAGCTGCAAAGCAGGACTAGATGACTTCCAGAGATCCTCTTCAGCCTATATTTTTCTGACTCCATGATTCTCTGTCATTTCTAATTTTAGTTTCTAATTCATAATTATATTTTATTTCTTTGTAGGTTGTTTTTATTAGAAAATCTCTAGTATTTGGATGTTGCCTATAGTGATATTACCTTTACTCCTAATGACATCGAGAACCTCAGGTATGTAAACAACAGAAAATGAAAACAGATTTGTACATCATAATGCTCTGGACCATACTTGGATATTAATTGTGCCACTGAATACACTGGAAAGATTCACTGTCCCCTCTCCCTCTTCTTAATCCTGTCCTATATGAAAATCTCATTTAAACAAAACCAGTAGATGATAATTGCACACCAGAAACAGCTGTGGATAGTGTAGAGCCAGGCACTATTTGCAAGAATCTTGATGATAGCTATAAGTCAAATATCCCTGTGCAAAATATGATTATTCCGTCAGTTGACCATACATGTTCACATACTCTTGATTTGTATGATAAGGAAAGAGAAAATGTATTTCTAAACCATGTGTGGTTGTTTTTAGTTGGTGTGATAAAAATTAAAAATTAAAATGGAGACCCATCCAACAGAACCTGTAGGAAAAAAAATACTCATACATGAGACTGAGTTGTTCTTTGCTGACCTTAATGTTGATGTTATCTGTATATACATGTCTAATACATTCAGATGCTCATATTCCTGTTTTTCCAGATAACCCAGGTATTTAAATTATCACTAGAAAACTACTGTACATATAACTGTGTCCAGAACATGAAGTGCACTATGAGAAACACATAGCACTTTTAATGTACATACCAGCTTGGTTTATTAATTCACTGAATGGGAATCAGGACAACATTAATGTGGTCAAGGTTGGATATGGTGGGAACAGCGTATAAATGCCTAGGGATCCCTCAAGTTACTTTAAAATCAAATGTTTCAACACTGAAGAGAATCAGCTCTCTGCTTTGCCACCTGGGATTTTGAATTGTCCACCAAAATTTCTCCAAACAAAAAATAACTTCATACACCCCTTGTTCTGGAATGATAATATTCAGAATTAGCCTCAGAAGCTCACTCATGTGTCTGCCAGTTGCTTCTCTAGAAATAATCTAAAGGAAAAATACCTAGATGTTAAAGACAGAAAACATTAAAAAATTATTGGATGAGTAATACAGAAATATGTCCCATTTCCTTGCCTCCCCCAAGAAGTATCGTGAGCAAGAAATATGCAGAGATGACCCCCAACCAGTAATTGTACAAGTATTAGGAGAGTGGAAGTTCGTAAGTGGTCCATTCTTTCACATGAAATTAATGTTGATCAGAGGCGGCGATTACGTAATACGGGGTATGTCATGGTTTGCTCGAATCCAGATTTTGAGTGTAGCTGAATGAAAGTGAAACAACTTTTAAGGGAGATTTATCAGGCATGCAAATATTTCCTTGTCTGAGGTTCCTAGGATTGTACACTGCCACCTGTCCCCCAGACAAATGTGTGTTGCAGCTTCACGTTGTGGCTGTGTGTCAAGCCAGTCTGTTCAGAAGGGAGATGGACCTGAAGCTCACAGCTGAGAGAAAAATTATGTCAGCTCCATTTCTGGGAATTGCAGAATCATTTTCTCCCCTCTCTCTCCACCTCACTCCACTGTACAGCACATCTTTCTATTTTTGACGTGCCTGCCTCCTTCCCCACAGGAGCCATGCAGACTGTGCATTAAAGCCAGAGTAGCTACTTCTCTGCAGTGGTGTGGACCTACACTGAAGTGGAGCTTCGGTTTAAGCACCTTCTCTAGTGATGAACCACAGCCATTTTGAGGCCAGATATTTTCTTTAATCTGTATTTGTGAGTGAGGAGGTTGAGCCGCTCTGTGTGTGTGTGTGTACATAATTTTAGAAGGATGACACAAAGTTTTTGACCCAGTTTCTTCTTTTACTGTGTGTGATTGCTGCAGTGGACCTTGGTATGGAAAAGGACGTTGGCTCATCTGACATTACAGGAACACACTTAAATTTGGAAGACTTTCTTTTTGTTTCCATGCTTGCTCATCATCATACTACAGAAACCTCATGCCTCAGACTGAGTCTAGTCTCCTGTATCTTGTGAAAAGTGATCTGGATTGCAGCAGAGAAACTATGAATGGGTTAAAATAGTTAAGAAATGCAAGATTTCATGTTATGTTATTCTGTTGGACAACCTGGAACTCGGCTGGAGCAGTGATGGCATCGGTGCTTTCAGCTCTGAAAGGTCTGTTTCATATCAATGAATATAGAGTCGAATCAAAATGAAAGGCAGACTCAGCCCTATGGAAAATCAATGAAGTTATATGCTGACCCTGTGTTTCCTCCAGTGATATCTGGAGAGGGATCCAATTTTTTCTCTCTGCTAGCGCTATGTCATTTTACACCATAAGGCTTTCATGGCTTTAAATTTGGGAAAAAAAAAAAAAAAAAAAAAAAAAAGGGTGACTTTATTCCTGGACCACAAATTACATATGGGACCTATTTGTCAAAACTGCAACATTTTTGCAAGCTATAGAAGGTCTTGGTATTTGTGGCAAATTTTTTTGGTAAATATTTAATTGGCAAATAAATCTTGGTATTTCTTGTAAATACATTTTGTTTACTATAGGAAGAAAACCTGTATTTTTTAATGAGTTGCAGTCTCCAAATCTGAAATGTCTGATGTTTTTCTAAACACTAAGACCCTAAACAAACAAAAACACATTGGCTAAATGCCTTGCTGAGGAAGATAGCCTGCAACAGAACTGGGATCAGAGCTCCAGCTTCTGATTTGTTGCCCCTCAACCATCATAGTGCTCAGAAAAGGCTTATTTGGTGCTTCCTATTGTTTCCCACATAGTATCTGTACAACTGACAAAATATACAATATATATACATGGTGAAACTGAACTGCCTTTTTAATTTTAAAAAATAAAACCCCTCTGATTTTATTATTATTCACTTAACAGGACAGATAAAGAATTATTAAATGTGACAGAGTTTCATATCTTTTGGCTAAATGACAAAAATCCAGCTTTTTTTCACAGCTACAGGTGAAGAGCCTTGTTCTGATCTTTGTAATTTTGCCTATTCCAAGGCAAACATTTTCTATATTAAAGGATTTATACCAGAGGTCTGTAACAGACTTCAGGTCCCGATGCACTGAATCCAGTGCGTGAGTCTTCCCTGACTGTGGAACACCTGCAGCTACAACCTGGACTGAGCAGGAGGAAGGAACTTCCCAGTATGGCCTTATGGGACTTGCCCAAACCTGATGTTTTCATAACCTTCAGCTGGAAGTGCCTTGGATTTGCTGTGTGTCTTAATTGTCAATAATGTAAATTGTCTTAAAAGTCAATATTGTTTGACTTGAGGCTGGAAAGTCTGGAAATGGTTTTTCACAGATACTGTATACACAGCACTATAAAGGCAAGTGGGACTCTGAGACAGAAGAGGGAAATGCTAAGGGAGAGATGAAAAACTGGTGACACAGGTCTTCTTTGTACCCAAGCACTCCTGTGCACCTCTGCCCCAGTGATGGGAACATAGTATTTGTCCCAAAATAATTGCTGGATAAATTGTATCAGTAGCATCAAGGGCAGAGCTCTAAACATGGGCCTCCTGCTTCTATGAGCACTGGGCCGCAAGGGCAGGTGCCTTCTGCTGCCCTCTCTGGCCCCATGAATCTTGCATGCCTGATGGCAGCTATGCAGCTGTAGTAGCCCCCCTTTCTCTCCCCACCACCCCTTCTGCTTTCCACCACAGATCACTTTATTCTTACTGACCTATGGCTGATGAGCTCTGCTCCACTGTGGTTCCAAGGAGTGAAACCACCTCGGCCTCAGCTGAAGAAGGGATGCTTTTCACTTACTGGTGAGTGCTACAACCTCCGCTCAGTTGTGCAGACATGGTTTCCCTTCTCCCCTCCTCTTCCTCAATCTCGAGTGAACTCAGTGTCATCCTTGTGTGGTTCCCATAGAACAGTAACCCACCTGTGTGTGCAGCAGAGAGTCTTCAAGTGCCTTGAGGAGCTGCAAGGAGAATTTAGGTGCCTGTGGACAAAGGCCAAGCCAAGGATGCGGTGAGGCTTCACTCTGTTAATCTTCACTCTGTTAATCACATCTGAAATCTTGTTTCCGTGGAGCTGAAGGATGGAAGTAACTTTGTGACTCTTTTTCCACTTGCTGTACTCATCATAGTAAAAATCTCAACTGCTGTTTCTTCTGGGATTTTCACTGGAGTCATAAATCTCAGTAGAAGTACCCAGCTACAGGCTGCCAGAAATAGGGATAAACAGCAGTGGGGACTGGGAGTGAAGTTAGAGACATTTCAATGCAGAAGCAGAAAATTATGTAGGAGAAAGAGAACTGCAGGAGGGAATTCAGAGTTTTAGTAGAACTCATGGGCATTACAGTGAAGAGAGAAAATCTGAAGGAGTTTTTGCAAATGGTAAAAAGCATTATTCAAACACAGAAAACAGGGAAAGGTGTCACTTGCATGAAGATTGCCATTGGCTGAGAGTTAAAGCTTCAGATACAGAGGAGGATGAGTAGTATGAAACTCCACAGCAGTTTCAATGCCTGTTATGGAACATGTAGTCTGAACAACCACTCCGTGATTTTGAGAGGAACAGGAAAGGAAAAGCTCTGTGGTACATAAAGAAGAGAGAATTTTCTTTTCCTTTAAAATTGTTTGGGATTGAATTTGTGCTGAAGAACTCATAGCTGAAATTCAAAATAATCCAGAAACTAGCAAGATGCCCAGTAAAATTCACAGTGACCTTTGGCTTTCTCTCGCCTGTTGCTGGCTGCTCATGGTGAGGGAAATGAACTCTGCACTGCAGAGTACAGAGTACAGCAGGTGCTTCTGCAAGGGAGCATGCAGGCATAGCAGATAAACACAGACATGTGTGACCCTCTGTGCTCTGGGCTTGGAGTTGGCTGGCAGAAAAGGAGCTGTGAGCTGCAGTTACGTTGTCTTCCATGCTACTGTAGTAGTAGTAGTCATAGTAGTAGTTGTAGTAGTAGTTGTAGTAGTAGTCGTAGTAGTAATAGTATCTCAAGTGCAGCACTGCTTCACTCTCTGGCTTCTAAGTGAGAGTTCGGGCTGTGCCAGGGGCAGGGAGGAACCACCATGTGTCAGTTCCTGCCCAGCAGACATGCCTTTAAGGAACAGTAATCCTGTGTCTTCCAAAGGAAAAGCGTTCACTAACACTGAACTGCTCTAGGGATGACTTTAAAAATTTTCTTCCATTGTTTTAGAAATGGCTGTAAAGCTTTCCAGGATTAATTAATAGGAAGTGTCTTCAGACTGAATAAGCTCCAAATGCACTCAGGGTTTCTGGCCCAGACTCCCAGCCTCTGTGCCAGGCTGCAGGGGAAGAGGGATGTACTCTGCATCGCTAAAGTGGCAGCAGCAGAGAGAGTTTGCATTCAGTATGTCTTTCACAAAATGTGAATAATACAAGGAGTTAAGAGAATACAGGAATAGAAGTGGGCAAGCTTGGAGAAATGAGAAGGTGCCAAGCTGGATGCGAACACATGGTGCAACTGTCTCCTGCAGCCGCTGGAGTTGCTGGGGGATGTGGGCATCGCTTCCTCGGGATGAGCCTTTGCTCATCTCCAGCTTGGTGTGGCTCTGCAGACGCACCTTAGAACAGAGAGCAGCACGAACACAGCAGTACAGCAGCGCTGGGTCAGCAGTCTGAGTTCTGCCCCTGGTTCTGGGCAGGAGTCGCAGTTTGTGCGGCTCCAGCGATACCGCGGTGTTTGCGGGGCCGGGGGTGTCCCCCGCCGGCCCCGTGCCCTCTCCCGCCGCGCAGAAACCCAGCGGAGCTGTGTGCAACCAGCCCCCTCTAGTGGCACTTCTCCCGTGAGGGCGTTCGTGTGCTTTGTGAGACCGGGCTCGGCTTTTTAAATTCTATACTTCATTATATAGCATGGCATGACGAGATAGTGACACAGAATCACAGATGCACAGAGATTTAAGCTGCTTCACTCGCCTACAGTCTCTCTCAGCTTGCATACGGCTTAAGTCACCTTCAGAATTTCTGCGGTGGAGTGAAATGAAAATTATGATCAAAGCTGCTGCTTGGGAATACACAGCTCTTTGGTTCACCATTAATGCTTCTCTCATCTCCTTTGTGGAAGCTTTCAAACCTCATTTGCTGTCCTCTTCATCCAGGCCACTCCCCAGCTCCCCCACTGACACCTTTAAATGTAAAGCTAGTGTTAGAGGAGATCCATCCCCTGAAATTACACTTGAGCATTTTACTAGCAGTATTTATTGCAGTGTAACTTAAGGCATCTGACCCACATGCTGGACCATAGACATTATATTTTGCATGTGATGGCCTACATACAGAGCTCATGCTTATACAGTTCCTTTAACAGAAGATTGGAAAAGATTAAAATTACAGCTAGTTTGTGGTGGGGACCTCAGTTTGCTCTTCCCACTAGCTCAGGGTTTTGAAATTGTGTATTCTTGAGGCAGAGGAACAAGTTTTGATGAGGTTAGAAGATTTTTCTTGTTTTATCAGGAGATCACTAAATATATAATTCTGACTTTCACATCATGTTTAGATTGCAGAAATTACTTATTACTGGGTGATGAATACACAGGATTCTTATGTCTCAGATGTGTCCTGAATTGAGACAAGATGTAATTTAGTCAAAGTTAAAATTGGCATTTCTTGATATTTTGCATTGGGCCATGCTCCTTTAAACGTGTGTTTGTGTGTGTGCATCTGTGTGTGCACACATGTAAAAGGAGGTGTGCGTGGACATACCTGTACAGGCAGGCATGGCAAGAGGGGAAGGAAGCGTTTTATTCCAAATCTTTTCTCAATTCACAGCTCTAGTCAGCTGGAAGGAGGCATAAGGGTGCAGGTAATATAGATGGTGTAGCAAGACCCTGAGAGATCTTCCCTCTGCATGTTGAGGGTAAGGTAGCTGTGAGTGACACACACCCATGCGCTGATTTTGCACAGCCAGTGGGGAGAATTTGGGCCGCAGTTAATAACTGCAGCATGACCTCTCCCGTTGCTTTCAGAGGACTGTGTACTGCATTCCTTGGTTGTGTGGCTACACCCGTGGCGTTTTGTACCTGTAAAATACAGACAGGTTTCTAGGCCAACACACAGGGCTGGTTGCTGGATGAGCTGGAGCATATGGCATGGTTTCCCAGTTCTTTCTGGAATGTGCCCTCCTCCCAGGGAACAACCATTTGCTGCAGCCCTGTTGTGTGTTAGGCAAGCACAGGGAAGATGTGTGTGTTGGGGGAGTGAAGTGGAGCTTACAACAGGAAAAACTGCAACCATCTGCGCTTAACAGCACCGGGCTGTTGCCCCATCACATTTACAAAACTCCCAACAGACTTGCTCCTGCTGTTCCGAACGTTTGCTTTTCACTCTTATCTGCTCCCTGAGCTCAGCACACTTGGCTGTTTCTGTCCCCTCCAGCAGCCCCATCTCCTGTACCATCCATAGTGTCCTTTGGAGTCCAGCTGAGGAAGAATCTTCCAGCTGTCATGATGAGAGGAAAGCTGAGGTTTCTGCTTTATTGACTGACACTGGTGGGAAGGGAGGTGAGCAGATACAAGTCACTGCTTTCCTCATTCTTCCTGCCTGTGAACTGTGCCAAGCCCCTTTGGAGGTCAAGGCACATCTTTCTGATCAACATATGAACACACACCTCTTCATTCCTTTCTTGCCGCTCATCTTGGCTTAGGGCAAAGTCCTTGGGCAGTGCACAGGGTATAAAATTTAAATGATGTCTTATTTTTCGGTGTAGAGTTGCCTGTGGCTGAGAAGCCCAGGACCAAGCATGAGGACATACCTAGCTGCAGGCACATAGCTGACCATTAAATACCAGACTGGCCACCTGGGGTTTCTATGAGCAACTTACAACCCTCACACATAACTAGAAGCTCAAACTAATGTATAAATTCCACTATAGCCTGCAGCCCCAGTGCATGAACTACCACACAGAGGGTGATATGCCACACTAAAGCCTCTTTCTCAAGTGGAGCCCTCAGCCCTCACTTTCTGCATGACCCTGGGACCTCTTTCTCACTCTGTGACTCACAGGTGTCAAATGCTGCAGCACTGCATGTCACAGTACAAACGCAGGGGGTTGATCCGCTACCCAACTTGCTTCATTCTGATGCCTGCTTAGCAAAGAGGAGGGAGGGGGGAACCCTTTTTTTGCAAAAATCAGGAAATTCATAGGTCATCGCTTATTTCACTGGGGTAGAAATAGAAATGATTCAGTGTCAGCAACTTCCATCTTGTTCTTCCTTCCTCTGGCTCAGGCAGAACTCTGAAGAGAAGTCCTGTGTAAACATAAGCCGTCTTTTCTTTAGACAGGGTTTTGCACACATCCTTGGTCAGACAGGACAAATTAGCAGCAAACAGTAAATACCACCTGCCCTCTGCCCCTGTGTGAGCAGTGCTTGAAATCATCTGTAGCACAGCAGAGTCACAAGACCAGCAGGCAGGTAGGTTTTATGCCATCTGCTGTCAAATGTGGATGGTAGGTCTTGTTTGAGAAATCTGCCCTTAGGCACCGGCCTGGTTTCAGTATTTGTTTTCCTGGTAAGATCTCGTGCATATAAAAGACTGACAACACCTATGGATGTATTGATTTGGCAAATAGCACCCTAAGGACAGTCGACACCATGGTACACATGATCACAGTGCAGCTTTGAAGACAAAAGAAGTGTAATTTTTTTCATTATGCATGGTAAATGACATTTGTAAATCTAGAGCATTGTGACCTCCTGGATTATGAAGTCTGAGGATTTACAATCAGGTTTTTTTTCTCTCAGACAAAAGCACGTGGTTGTGTTCTGTTGTCAACAGAAGATGGGGAAAAAAAACCTGTGAGCTCAGTCTTACAGCATTAGAAAGAAGTTTTTTCCTCTAAGCTTGACTGGAAATCTGAATTCCTTTGACTGGGAAGCTATGTAGGTGAGCAAGGGTCATTGGGAAACAGAGTCGTGGTTTAGTTTTTGACAGGTGTTTCAGGCTTCACTGGCAGGTCAAGTTGGAAGAAAGCATGAGTGGTGAAAAGGTACCCAGGAGAGAGAAGTGAGGATTTCAGTCATGGAGAAAGTGAAGACTCTTAGTAATAGTCAAAGGCTAATTCATGTGATATGTGCTGTAAAATCTGAGTTCTTTGGGTTGCTCTTCCGGAGGTGGAACACGGAGAGAGAGCAGGAGAGTACCTGGGCCTGAGATGAGGGCCCAGGAGAGACAGTGGCTGGAGGCAATAAGCTGCAGGGACCAAGGTGCACCTCCTTGGCAGGCAAGGTGAGAAGGAAGGATTGTTGAAGGCTCCAGACAAGCACTGGTGGCAGATGCCAGAGGCAGAGGGAGAAAATGCTAGGGAGAAAAGGTGTGGCTGTGAAAGCTAGGAACCCCTGGGAGGTAGGAGTGAATGATGTGTCTGCAGGAACCTGGAGAGGAAAGGACAGGGTAGGATGGCCTGGAGAGTTTCCCTGTGGAAAGGAGGCCTGGAAAGATGAAAACATAAGGAAAATTGCTGGGAAAATATGAGAGTAATGTCATTATATTCCTTTGGTGAGCACTCAGCACAGTTGTGAGACAAGACTACCATGGAGACAGGCCTTGGGCCCAGCATCAAAGGCCCAATCAGGATCCAGTAGATGGGCTTGTTTGTGGATTTCCCCATCTGGAGTAACTGGAAGATTGACTCAGGGCAGCATCTCGGCCATCAGCAGCCAGCACCTGCTGGAGCAGCAGTTGTGCACGTTTGCTGTGTGAAAGGGGAAGCACATTTGTTAAGTAGCCAGAATGCAATTTTGAAATAGGAAGTGTGTGGGATATGCTGGTAGCTATTTCTGCTTTCCCATCAGACTGTCAGATGCAGAAATCCTGGGGATCAGAGTATGAGGAATCCAGCCTGTCCAGCTCTGGCACTGGCCTTGTGCCTGACTGCTGGGACCTACAGAAGGAGCCCTAGAGTGGATATGGTGGTATTCAAGAAGGAGAGCGAGCCAGGTGTCTTCGAAGGCTCTTAGAGGGGAGGCTGGGACAACCAGATCTCTTTGTTGAGCAGACTCTTGAGAGGGACAGTTGATGAGCAGTGCTTTTAAGCAGGTTGACTAATAACGTTGATGAAACATAATCCAGTTTTTTCTTCACTATAGGGAAGAGACAGGGCCTCTTCAGCCTTCTCTGTTCATTTCATCCTTCCTGAGAAAGTCTGTCTCCATCACTCTTGTGTCTCTCAGGGTTAGAGATGCTCCTCTGGCTCAGTCTGCTGGTCTACTTCTGGGATGTGCTTCCATTTGTACCATCACCTTCCTCAGGGCTGTTTAAGCCTCAGCTCAACTGCACTTTGCTATCCCCACTTTTCTCTAATTACATGTGGACTCATCCCATCGTATTTTTCTACTTCAGTGACTTCTCAATCTTTTGTTACACTTCTAAGCAGCCCTGTGGCTCTGTTTCAGTCACAGACCACAAATATTTTTTTCTAGTGTGACACAGCACAGCATGCTGGCCATGTTAGTGCTGTGCTGACACAGGAAAATGCTGTGCCAAAGTATTTTCCTGTGAGAAGAACATTGCAATTGCAGCTAGATGTTCCTACGGTCCAAGTTAGCTTTTAGGAAATCCTCTGTTATAGAAGCATGGATATATCCTCTGTGCTAAGACATAAATTAATACTCACATTCTTTTGCCTCATCCATGAAATGCGTAGGAGGCCTAAAAACATATCCTGTTCCAGTAAAACCATTCCAGCTTTTAGTTTCATCTTCTGAGTACTCAGGGAGGGGGAGCTTGATTCACAGTAACTCTTGGACGGAGATGAGAGCACAGTGAAATGGGTCCCAGGTGAGGCAAATAAATTCTCCTTTCCCACATCATGCTCCTTGATGCACAACAGCAGCATTTTGGCAGCCACTGCCTTGCTTTGAAGTGACCACACCACCACATTACTTCTGATTTATGCAAGGCACTCTGAACCCCTTCTTCCAGAAAATGCTTCTTGGTGTTGTCTCCTAAGGCAGCAGGCAGGTCTTCCTAAGGACCTGTCAGCACTTTTTCATCTCTTCAGGCTGACAATGGATTTGCTTCTCTCTCTCTTTTCTTTTTTTTCCCTTCCCCAACCATCTTCCTTAGTATCATCCTAAGTTTATGGAATAGCAAAAGTATTTTTTTATATTATTTATCATGAAGAGATTCATCTGGGCTGTAAAGAGGCAGAAGTGGTTTAAAAGGTGAATAAAACAGGCAGGCCTAGGAGAAGAGGGGCTGGTAGTATTAGGGATTTATCTCTGTTTCATTTTGCCTCTATGGACAACTGGAAATGCCATGATTAAAATAGCAGAGAAAGGAATCCAAGAGGAACTGCTGCTGCTGCTTGGGGAAGCAAAAGTGAGTCAGATAATTTCAGATAAGTGACACAGGGACAGTGGGAGCAGCTGTCAAAAATCAGTCCAGCTCAACTCCTGCAACTGTCCAAACAGCTCCATGAGCATCCAGACACTGCACTGTTCACAGCATCAGCAATACAGTGCCAGGACAAGACAAGCACTTGAATAAAATTATGTTAAAAGTTGATATTGAAAGATGCTCCACAAGTATTTTCGCCTGTTCCCTGGGCTCTCCTGAGCAACCATCTGTCCATCATTCAAGTAGACTTCACCATTTCTTAATCACAGGCAGATGCTGGCAGGAAACTGGAATCAAGATGCTCCAAATAGGGCAATTCTGGGCCTGAGGAGGAGACCTCCAGGCAATGAAGAAATTTTCACTGGAAAGGACCATTGAAATAAGGCCTTCAGAAGATTGCATTTTTTCTTACTCAGTTCCTCCTTAATCCTGAATTCAGCACTTTTTACTAGATCCTGGCCATTGACGGGTGTGACAGACATCCCTGGAATTATATGGACCCATAAAACTACTTAAGTACTTAACATACTTGCTTACAGCTGCAACAAGACCTGTATTTGTGAGACCATACTACACCTGATAATTAGTATTATTCTGTTGTTTACAGTAATAGCTGTATGATGCATCATGAAAAATCCTGGCTTCAATGCACTGCACAAAGGCTTAGCAAAGCACTTCCACCTCCAGAAAACTCACAAGTGAAACTAAGATGGAAAATACAACAAACCAGTATAAACAAATAACTATTGGAAAAGCAGGTAAAACTGCTAACTGCAAGTGTGATGTTAGAGTGTCGTATTCCTTTGAAACCTCGTGCCTATGGAAATTACTAATAATACTGTCTTTACGTGAATTCTGCTTCTGAAGTGAGGCAGGCAGTTATCTAGGAATAGGTTTCTCTGCCCCCAAAGCCCCTGCGAGTGTTCCTCCAGTAGTGTCCTCAGCAGTGCTCCTGTTGTATCCACACAGCAACATAAAAACCCACAGTAAAGAATGAGCATTCGTTGTCCTTGCTCAGGCAAACAGACAAGTGTGACAATTCCCTTTCCACAGCTGAAGAATCAGGTCTCTTGTAACTGTGAAACACGTTCAGTTTTCTAGCTAGCAGGCATCTTATTTTGAACTGGCCCAACTCCTTGGTAAGTTTTCCTAACCTTTTTATGTCTGGTCCTATCAAAGAATTCAGAGCTTACACGTGTAAGGATTGTAGGATTTTACTTCCTGCAAAGAAGTTCACTGTGGCCAGTGAAAACTTTTTTGTTTCTTAAAATTTCTTGTCTTGGATCTGCCTTATCATCTGGTCTAGCCTCAGAAATGACCAGACTCAGTATTTATCCATAGAGATATGATCAGGAAGAGCACAGTATTGATCTGAGAAGATTAACGAGCCTCAAAACTGAATTCAAAGAACTTGGCTACACCCTAAACACATTTAGAGGGTTTGTAGCACAGAAGTCATCCAATTCTGTCCAAGCCACTTCATCACCCAATACAAAAAGATAATGCATGCTTTCAGTTTCATAATGGTTGCTTTACACTATCCTAGGACAGCAGCTGATAAAAGACACTCTCAGCTCAGCAACACTGAGAACACCTCATGCCTACAGGTCTGATAACCCATGCCTTGCTTCTTGCCAGAGAAGAGGTTCAGGGTGAATAGCCTCAGGATGTTCCTGTGCTATCCTGCGCTGACACCGGCACACAAGAATGTGAGTTTGGTATGACCCTCCTCCAGACCCAACAGTCAAGAGCAGTATCGCCTCAGACACAGAAAACAGTCACCTCTGTTATTCCTTCCAACTCAGGACCAACCCGCTGGCATCTCACGACTTAGTCCTTCTTACTGTAGCAGTGGAACATTTTAACCAGTTTTACTTGGACTGTAAGCACATTGATACTCTCAGGCCTTCCACTTCCCAGCTTTACCAACTCATTGAGGATCTGCTCTTGCTGCAACCTGTGTTGTGGTACATAGCAACAATTAGTGAGGATAAGCTGCACTGGTTCTATGGAGACCTGGACTGAACTGAGCGGATGTGAAGGATCAATTTGATGCACAAAACGTGTTGTCCAATGCTCCCCCTCCTGTGCACTGCTACTGCTTAACAAGACTTGAACATTCATGAGAAGCACAGCCAGAAACCAGATCAGTTCTTCTAAATTAATGAATAGTGAAAAAGACATATTCAGCTGCCCTGCAGGTTATCCCACAGAAGGATCATTCATGTCTACTCCTTCGTAAGCACAAAATCCCTGCAGCAAGGCCTTTCATGTGATTCAGTTAGTCGCGCACCCAACTTAAATGAGAATTTACTCTTGCGTAATATTAAATACAGTCAGCTGCATAAGCAGGCTCTTTCTCACCACATCTTACCCGGCACTGGTGATCTTGAGTAAGAAATGCTAATCTTGCTCAGAGCAGTAAGTAGGTAAGCTGGTTTTGACCACAGAAAAAATAGACTGGTGGAAGTGTTAGTGAACTTAGTAGTACCATGAACATTAATGTGGAGTTGAACTCATGCAGTCCCAGGTGACAGATACTTTCCTTGTTAAAAGGTAGAGCAAGCAGATGAGGAGGAAGAAAAAAATACACAAAATGAGACCAAAATTTAAAAATACCAACAGCACCCCCTTCCGAGACATTCTGAGACATCAGAATGTTGATATGTGCTTTCAGGTCCTGGGGTTTCTCTGTGCATTGGTACTTCACAGCACAAACAGAAAAATGGTTTTACAGGTTCAAGCAGCTACTCCACCTTTCTGAAGGCAAGCCCTTCATTAGAAGTAACCGACCAGGCAGGGAAAGAAAGCTGCTTTCAATTTCCAGCACTTCCCCTTTAGGCAAGGACTTGGTCTGCAAGTGTGAGGGTGGATTTAAACAGGAGCATTTCTCCTTGATCACTCACTGTCTTTCTGCACATTTCTAAGCACTCTGGAAAGAAACTTCTACAGTGGAGTAATTGGTGGAGGTGGTGAGATGTTGGCCCTGGGTGGCTGCATGGTGGCTGGCGTGTGAAGAGGCCAGAACTGCCCCATGCCAGATACAACTGCTTCCAGCCAGCTCCAGTGGACACACTGCAGAGCATGGCTGAGCGCCCCAGCCAAGATGGTGATACCTCTAAGAAAATGTATTTAAGAAAGAGCATGAGAAACAGCAGCAAAAATCCCAAGGTTAGTGAAAAAGGAGGAGGAAGAGGTGCTTTAAGCATCAGAGCACAGATTCTCCTGCAGTCCATGGAAAGGACCCCACTGGAGCACATGAATATTTTCTGAAGGAACTACCTCTTCCTGAAGAGCCTGTACAGGACCAGGTTTATCCTGAAAGATTGCAGCCCTTGGGAAGGATTCACACTGGAGCAGAGGAAAGTGTGAGGAGACAGAAACAGAAAAAGGAGCAGTTATAGACTGACAGTAACCCAAATTCCCTATTCTGCCTTGCAACACTTGGGGCAGGCTATAAGGTGGAAAAATTGGGAATGAAGAAGTGAAGTTCAGCCTGGAATACGGGTGGGTGAGGTAAGGGAAAATGACTGGTTTGGTCTTTGGTTTTCACCACCCTACTCAATTTCTAATTTACAATACATTTAATTTTCTCCAATTCAGGGGTGTTTTTCACCCACGACAGTAGTTGGCAAGTGATCTCCCTGTCTTGTGTCTCTACCTATGAGCTCTTCCATCTTATTTTCTCCTTCTGTCCTCTTGAGGAATGGGGTGAGAGAGCAGTTGGGTGAGCACCTAGCAGCAGGCCAAGTCAACTCACTACAAGCTTTGCATAGCTGTGTTTAAAAGAAACTTAAAATTCACTGGTTCACAATAAGCATTTGCCATAACAATTTCAATTAGCATCTGCCTAAAACTTGCAGACAAGTCTTTTCCATTTATTGTAGAGCTTTTCAGAGAACGATTTTGTACTTTACCACTTTTCCCCCATTTCCAAAATTGAACACAGGCAAGGACTTCCAACGCTCACTTACTAGCTATACATTATCTGCAGAATTACAGAGATGAATCATTTTTACATGAAAAAATATAGTATTAAAAATCTTACATACAAGGACAAAACATAACAACAAAAGGCTGCCCAAAAAATTAACATCCAGTCTGTCACCAGTTAAGATGAAACTCCTTTTGGGTGAGTTTTCAATGAGGATAATAAAGTTGACATTTGTTTTTTGTTTTTCAATTTTTTTTATTTTACCCCCCATAAAGGAGACATGCATTAAAAACAGTAATGTCTAAAACAACATTATTTAACTCTTAGTCATGCACCTGAAGATTTGGCTCTGAGCATCTTCTGAAGTCAGCAGTCAGATGAACCCAGTTTCACTGAGGCACCAGTGATGGAGTTTCTGAAAGCGTCCTCCGAGCTGAGATGCGCAGACATTTGGGGCAACCTCCAGACTTAAAGCATGCTTTGTGAAAGCATGTTTTGCACTCTGTTTATACATACAGATAAGCATTCAGAGGGAAAAAAAAAAAGGCAGAATTAAAAATAAAAAGAATCAACAGTTGTACTCCTTGAATGATGTTCTATCATGTACGTATCAGTACAAAAGTAAACAGAAGCAGTGCAAGGCCAGGACAACAACCACCACTGTAATAATTCACAATGAATGCTGGCAAGATCTAATAAAACAGCTCTCTCATGCATAGACCCAAAAAATAGCCTCCCCCTGCAAGCATAACCATGGCCAGGCAAATCCCTGGTTTTGCTCTCTGAATTCACTGATACAAAACAGCTGCCACAGGCTGGTTTTCAAAGATACACGCTGTCCATGATTTTCACATATACATGTTTTCCGTGAAGCTAGTTCTCAACGTTAAAAGTAAGTCTAAACGCTTTTATACACCAAAATTCCCCCAAGGAAGAAAGAAAAACATTCTGTCTGGGACATACCTGTGCACCTTTTACATTTGGCAGTCTGATATGGAAAGAGTAGATCTGCGCTCTGACAGAATTCACAGATAAAGCCCTTCGCTTGACAGAGCTACAACGACAGCAAAAGGCTTGAATTTAAATCTAAGAAAAAAATTACTTGGGAATGGCAGCATATATACTGTAAGGCTATTTCCTTACAGTAGCAGCTGGAAGGACACTAAAAGCCCTGTTTTTCCCTTACCTCACAGCCATCTACATGAGAGGTGGAGCTCTTCAGAATATCTTTAAGAAGGGGCAGTAACTGCGCTCGTTTGATCTTCACCAGATCATCCAGTGAGAAGAGATGCAGCTCCTCTGTCAGATGGCTGGGGACCTGTTCAAATTCTTTCAGTACACTGCAAAGAGAAATAAAACTCAGTTAAAGTTACAAAAAGTTGTTTTTCAAGTGTATTTCCAGAATAAGCCTCTTTCACTTCTCTAGTCACATGGGGATTATACAAGGCAAGTTCATGCTATATCCTACCTCCCCTCCCTCTGAGATCACTTCAATAAAAATTGGCAGGTTTGGGATTTAGAATAAATTATCTGCTTTAAACATGCATTCCTCAGGCTTTGGAGTTGCCATACACAGTTATCCCAGCAATCCTTAAAAAATGTGTAAAGGGTTCTCTCCTGCCTCAGGAACAGTAGGTAAAATCCCATATAGTATCTAATACAATAAGCTAGGCTTATTTATTTTCTTTGCAAAGAGAACTTTGAGGGGTTTTATCCTACACAGGCCACTGCTGGGTGAAACTACGCTTGTGCTGAGCAGGTGAACACTGGAAATAGAGATACTGCTTTTAATCTATCACTGATGCAGATAGAAGGTACAATGGCGATCCTAATACTTATTTTGGTAATGGAATCACAGGGAATTGAACAGAAGAGAGACAAAAACACACTCCTGTTTGATTTTGGTGAACAAGATGTAACTGATGCATAAAGAAGAGCTCTATGTCAAAGGGAAAACAGAATCTACTCTTAACTCTTATTTTGCTTATACCTGTTCTTAAAAAGGTCAGCAATTCTTCAGTTATGGTCTTAGTATTCACATGTCTATGTATTAGTTAAGCCCATAGTTTGGGAAGGTGAACACCAAAAATCTTTCACTTCTAGCAACAAGTAAGGCCATGTTTTGGTCTTTATCACTTTTGGCTACTACTACTTTCATTTGAATTTTTTAATAGAATAAACTGAATTAAGCATTATAACAGATTTCAGGAAGAAATCTTTAAATGCTCAAGGAACACACTTGTTAATGAAAAAAAAACCAACATACTTTTTAAAGACAAATATTCTCAGAGAGATAAGTATCTTTGACCTCATAAGAATGAGTGAGAACCTAAGAGAGACGGAACAGGAAAAAATACACACCTAATCATTCAACATTTAAAACCAAACTGTATTACAAGAAACAGCTACCACTTGTACTTGTACTTCACTCAATATTTACAGTGCAATAGAAGGCAGCTTTGTTATTAAAGCTCTCTAATGATCATATCAACTTACTTAAAATGGCACCCAAATGTCTCCAGAGAAGAAGGCTCTATAAAGCGTGTCATGTACATTTTACTAAGCTATTTTTCATGCATAATCACAGTCCATACCTTTCAGCAAGCCTGCAGGTTTTCAAAAGCTTTTTTAAATGAAAAAGCTGTTCTTGCACCTCCTAAAAGGGAGGAGAAAAACAAAACCATTTTTAAATCAAAAGCATTGCATTTATATATTCATAAGTGAGGAACACCACTATTTGAGTCAGCAACCCTTGCAAGTGCACCAAACCACACCTAAAAAAGAGGAACTTCACATTTAGCCCAGAATTAAACAAATGGATTTTCTAATGCATGAAAGCCATAGGCAGGCAAAGGCTATTTTTATTCCCTGACAAGTGAAGCAAGTCCTAATGCCAAAAATGGCTGCAGGTCTTGATGCATGCTAGACCCACACCTGTGTAAGAACAGGTAAGTGTCTCCTCAGCCAAGAAGGGAACACATGCCTACTTGTAATCTTCAGCAGAACACTCTTCGTGAAGCAGTACAAGGTACAGCTCTTACATGAGGCAAAGGTGTTTCCCCTAATGGCCTACAAAATTAAGGAGTCATTCAAAAATTAGAGAACTTTCCAACAGCCAAAAGCCAGGGAGATATAAGTATTTACTGCAGGAGACCAACTCCCTTACATGAACTAAAACTGGAAACCACTAAGAAAACACCTCCCAAAGACAACAGGGCTAAGAAGACCTCTGGCATAGGTTGGAAATGCCTCCCTTTTCCCCCTTCACCTGAGGGAAAAGAAGGCAAGGCCCAGAAGTGGTGATGGGATAAGTCAGAAAAAAACAACCCTCCTCCTTACCACATACACACAGAGGACATCCTGCCCTAAGGAATTCTTCCTGAAAGTCTCAGACCCAGAAATTCCTAATAAAAAATGGCCACACTTACCCTGACCCTGTCCATTTCTTTACTTTTTGTGTAGAGGGTTTTGTTAATAGACGACACATTGAAAATGGGGTGCTGCCATATGCTGTCCAGTAGGTGTTTGGAGAAGTTGCACACGTAGTATTTTTTGAAATCCCACTTGGAAAGTATTCGGGCAGGAATAGAAGACTGGGCATAGCTGTGGCAGCAGTCACAGAAGTATTTCCCCAGGTAGTCACAATAGCGGAGTCTCCTGATATATTCTGCAGGTAGACAGCAATGAAATTGTGAATATTTTAAAAACTTATGGGACATAACTCTTGTCTGTATGCCTATTCTGTCTAAATAACTCAGATCTACTGGAATGAAGGGAAAAGGAATTTTTATGTTTAATTTTTTTAAGCCGGGGGTTTAATAATTGTGGTGAACACATGTACAAGGTTTGTACTTGGCATTAGAACAGAAAGCTTTCCTCATTTCCACATTTGTTCAACTGATTATAATTATCAACATAAGATCTTAAGAGAAATCCCTGTTGCTTTACCCACAGAAGAAACACTAGATAAAGTACACAACAAAAATACTTCCACCAATTTTGGAGTCATGTTTGTATAATACTTTTTCACATCATGAGGTTTGGTGGGGTTTTTCCCAGCTATTACAGCATCTCCTGTTTGCTCAAGTTAATGTGCCATCATAGATTGTTGATACTTTACAGGCCATAACAAACGCTGCTCTTGTGAGCTGACCCAGAAAGAGACTTTAGCGCCACTTCAAAGATTTCTTAGGTAAGGTCTGTTTGTCAGTTCTGTAAATCACTGTGCTTTGAAGCAGTTCTCACAAAATATCAGAAAACAAAAAACCACAAAAACCCCCAACAACTACAACAACAACAAAAAAAAAAACAAAGAAAAAAACCCCAACCAAACACAAACAAACAAAACCCCAAACAAACAAAAAAACCCAAAATTTTTGTGATCAAGATCTAAAGAGACCAAAAGTTTTAAAAAGACACCCCAAAAGAACAAAACCACAGATTCCAAAAGTGTCATAAGCTTGCATGAAGTCTCTAAAAAGAGACTTTTGGCACAAGGAAAGAATTATTAAAAGTAACAACTGGACTATGTAAAACTAGCACTTTCCAGCCTGGGAGCTTGATTTTTTTTTTTAATAGTTTTTTTCTGTTTTCTGGTTGACTATTTTGAATTTTTATTGTGTATGAGGACATCTATCAAGTATTGTATTCCATATTGTATGAAAAATTCCAGACACTGGAAAGATTCCACTGTCTGTTTTACTATTTCAGGCACATCCAACAATGAGATTTTCCTTCTAGCTCAGGTAATTTAAAAATTTTGGTATATCTGTGTTGGTGAGGATTATAGTCTGATTACTAGTACTGCACTTATTAGGGGGTTTTTTGCAAGTTTTGGTAATACTTACTGCTTTCTATGGGGGTTCCACAACCAACACATGTAAAGTTTTGAGCAGCCACCACTGCATCTCTCCTGTACACAGAGGTAAGTAGTTAGACCTTTCAGCACCCAAAACACAGTTTTAGTTAACATTCTTCCAAAGTGCAAAAGAGCTACACTGACACCAGGGAGAATGTCCACCTTAGGAGCTGACTCCTACTCCTCCACATGAAGAAGGGAGATTCTGTAACACTTGTTGAAATAACTAAACTATTTTCCATTTCTTAAGGTGGCACCAGTTTAATGGGGTTTGGAGATGGGAAATCCACATTTGCAATTGAAAAAGCAACTGAACCTGCAGCATTGTAGGGAACAGCTGGTTTGCCTACTGTCTGCACTTAACAGCATTTGACGTAGGGTGAAACAGCTATTTCCTCACACATGCCCAGGTGCCTCCTCCCTCCTTCTGAAAACCAGCTATCCATAAAATATTAGCAGGAAAGTAGAGAAAGTCAAGAATATTCTCCAGGTACTGTCACAAAACAAAATTTTCAGGACCTAAGTACAGTGCCACCATAACACCAAGAAGTATGTGTATTATCCCATGGAAAATTGCACATGCTTTGTTAATCAGGAAATGCCAAGAGAGGGAAAAAGATGCCATCTGTTTTCTAGTGAGGCTGCTGACAGACACTGCAGAAGGCTGTGCCATGCACCAGCTCTAGATCTGTTCACAGATCATCTGCACATGCACTAGATCTGTTAACCACCCAAGCTCCTTCCATCAGCTTCCCCCATGCTATATTGAATGACAACGCCCAGATCCCTCAAAACTCACTTGACTGAAGGATGAATATTAAATATAATCTGTGATCTTGGTGGGGACCAGCCAGAAGATCCTCTTAACTTGGATATGATCTTTATTTCTTCAGCCAGATTCAAACTGGACTCAAGTTCTCTTGGAATCTCTTCTTTCAGCACAGACTAGTGGGAAAGACAAGCTCATGAAGATAACCAGCCCATCAGCTTGACATATGTTAAATGCTATTGGAGATGTTTATCTCCCTTTATACTCTGGTATCTTAAAGTTCAGTTTTCACCTGCATGTAGCCCCTTCTCAGTCAAACTCCCTTATATCAGTCCTAGAAAGAAGGCACATCCTGACTGTCCACAACTACACATCTTAAATGTGCTGAAAATTGCTAGAGAGAAGACATTTTCTAAAAAATTAGATAAAGTGAACTAAAAAATAGAAAGCACTCATCTCTATTTGTTTTCTTTTTTTTTTTTTTTAATGTAGCTTCCTCCTTTCCCTAACAGTGAAGCAGCTGCAGTGAGACCATGATTATTTGGGGAATCAAATAAAGAGCTCATTGTTTTCAGATCAGACTCACTCTCTGCTTAGATGAGCTCAGGCAACCAGACAGCTGAACTGCAGAGTCTGTCTGCAACCAGTATTTTCTGAAAGCTCTGCACAACTCCTGGGCTGTTGCTTCCGCAGAATTGCTGCCTGGTTCAAAAGATGATCTGAAAGGTAAGGGATATTGTCAGTGAAAAATAGCAACATGTCATCAGCATCTCTGCTGCCTTTTCTGCATCCCTGAGAAGTTTTCTCCCATTCCTTCATTCCTACCCTCCTTCTTTGATACACCCAGGCCCTTGAAGAGCCACAGACACCATCCTCCAGCAAGACTGGGGTACCAGAGAAACACTGCTAAGCCAAGCACCAGAGACATTTGCTGTCAAGCAGCATTCCTTCCCCTTCCTTGAGAGGGCCCAATTTACCACTCCCACATCTTTCCCTGCCCCAGCCAGAAGAACCACCAGAGAGCTGCTCCAGCAGAAAAGGTAGTGCCACGGGACTATTATAGTAAGGATACACACCTTTTCTCAGGGGCAACAGACAGATTTTCAAGGTCTTCAAGTTCTGCAGTAAAGGAGAAAATTTTATCAAGCCGTTAAAGGAACAAAGCGTCTGTTACTCAGCACTATTTTAAAAATACCTTCTGTGTCACCACAGTGTCAGTTTCAAATATATCCATCTTTACTACACCCTTGCTGGATGTGGGAAATAACCCCAGCCTCAGTTGTAAAACAGGCATAAGGAGTCTTATCTCCTCTGCATATCTCTGACACGATGAAGAATACTCCCTAATACCTTTGCATACTATCATCACCATCAGCCTGCCTTCAAGAGCTGAAATGGTAAGGAGAGACTAAGTGCCTGCTGGTCAAGGTCCAGCCAGAAGTCATTCAACTTAAATGACAATGTACAGAGCCAAGAGAAGCCACATTAATTTTTCTGGACACTGACAGGTATTTGGAGACACCAATCACAAACATACCAGCTAATGCTATAGACACGTTAGTAACAGGTGAGATGAATGCAATTGAAGGACACAATTCATTATGTTTATATAGACACGATATGCTTATGCCAACAAGGTGTTCACATTGGTAGCGTTAGTTTTGACCATGCTTATTGTTCTCAAGACAAATGTTTCCCCATTTATACATCTCAAAATAACTCTTGCTACTAGGAATGCAATCTTTTGGGAGCTTGTTCTTCATTTGTAGATCAGGGAAAGATGAGAGGAAAAAATAAATCTCTAAAACCAAAGAGAACAATAAAAATCCATTTGTTATCAGGAAAAGATAAAACAGAGGTTAAAAGCTGCACAGGCTACTTTTAAGGGTTTCTATTTCTGTATGTCTAAAGACCAGAAGGAAATCAAACTAAACTCAGGATGTCCTAAAGAGAAGCAAAGCAAAGCACAAGAGAACAGAGACATTCTGCTCTAGTCCTGAAGCAGAGGGAGAGGCTGCCTAAAACCAAGGTAATCGGTTTCATTAGGAAATAATCATGTCCCAAATTCTCTCAAACAATGCTGCTATAGTTGACTGAGGTTGTGCTAGTTTCACACGTTCTTCATGCACATTGCTTTGGTTTAATCCTTAGACATCATTTCAGTCCCTCTGTTGGGTTTTCATGGCAAGATTTTGGTAGCAGGAGGGGCTACAGCAGTGGCTTCTATGAGAAGCTGCCAGAAGTTTCTCCCATGACAACCAGTGCCAGCCAGCTCCAGAAGGGACACACCACAGGCCAAGGCAGAGCCCATGAGCCATGGTGATAGTGCCTGTGGGATAACAGAGTCAAGATGGGAGGAAAAAAGCCCTGCACAGTTGCAGCTGGAGAGAGGTGTGAGAATATGCATGAGAAACAGCCCTGCAGACACCCAGGTCAGTGGAGAAGGAGGGGCAGGAGGTGCTCCAGGCACCAGAGCAGAGATTCCCCCGCAGCCCCTGGTGCAGACCACGGTGAGGCAGCTGTGCCCCTGCAGCCCACAGGGATTAATGCGGGAGCAGAGATCCAAGGAGCTGGAGCCCAGGCAGGGGCAGGAGGATGCCTGAAGGAGGCTGTGAGCTAGAGGGAAGAAGCCCGTGACCTAGAGGGAAGAAGCCCATGCTGCAGCAGTCTCCTGACAGAATGTGTGGGAAGCTCCAAGAGGTAGAGAAATCGGGAGTGAAGTTTAGCCCAGGAAGACAGGAGAGGTGGGGGAAAAGGTGTTTTAAAATTTGATTTTATTTCTCATTATCCTAGCTGATTTGATTGGCAATGAATTAATTTCCCCAAGTTGACTGTTTTGCTGTGACAGTTTTTGGAGAGTGATGTCTTTCTGTCTTTATCCAAACCACAAGCCTTTTGTTTTGTTTTGTCTCCCTTTCCAGTGCAGGAGGGAAATGACAGAGAAGTTTGGTGGTCACCTTGCCAGGGTCAGCTCACCACACTCTTAAACCAGAAAAATATTCTTTTCTAGAAGGGAAATCCTGCAGTAGTCTGGTATTGCTGCATGTGTTCTAATAAGGAGATACACATACCTAATTGTTTCCATTTTCTCATGTTATTTTTCCTACAATAACATCTACTAAACCAAGAGAATTCCCAAACAATGGAATAGATTCAACTGAACAATAAATCTGTTTCTGCAGTTACAATTTTAAAGTCTTACCAATAATTATGTATTCATCCTCTGAGTCACTGTGGCAACAGAATCTGGTAACCTCATGATGTGACGGTAGATGCACTGGGGAGCTGACAGGCAGCAAAGCACAGCCTGTCCAACACAAAGACAAGATCACTTAAACTTCTTCAGCATTTATAAGTAGCTGGAATTATGTTTACATTTTTCATCACTTACCAAAACTTTAGCACACAGTCTGCATTTATAGAGCCATTTTAATTGTTTTTATACATACACAGAGCAGGCCAGTTCTTGGGAGTCTGTCATACAGTGTATGTCCCACAGTTTCTTAGCCAGAATCTTGTAGTGATAAACCCAAATCTTTTATATTAGCAGTGGTCTCTCCCGTTCTCATGTCCAAGCACACCATTCATTTTTTCACAGAAGTTATGTAATTTAGACTTTAGTCTTATGATTCATCACTAAGATCTGTACTACTCAAGAGACTAAAATCTACTTAAAAATGCATGTGCTGCCTCAAGCACTATAATGCTAGGAGTATTTATTATCTTGCCTTAAACTATATGTGAATGAATACTCTGGGAAGCCTCACTCAAACCAATTGTATGGCCTCATCTGCATACTGCAGAAGCAAACACAGAAGGAAAGAGCCAAGCTGCAAATACTACCAAAAAAAAACCCAAACAAACAAACAAACAAAAAAAACCAAACAAACAAACAAACAAAAAAAAACAACAAAAAANAAACAAAAAAACCCCCCAGATTTAAGCAGAGAAAGAAAAACAGCCAGCTACAGGCATGCTCTGTAGAGAGTCATGCTTGGCTTGTGGCATTTAAACCTTACATTTTCATTTTAATGAAAAAAATAATTATATAATTAATAAAACATAGGTGTGAACATCCAAAGGAAGTATGTGACCTACAGGAAAAACACTTGTGGCATAATGATCCTCAATGGACCCAGCTCTCCAGAGACTCAAGAAGGTAACAGAGGATTTGGTTCCAAGCAATGCCCCAATTTATTTCATATTTTCTTGCACAGAAACAAACAGCAATGGCTTTCAGACAAGGTTACGTTCCAGATTAGGTAACTTGCCTTCATAACCACTGTCTGAAGAGGCAACAGAAGAATCAGACTTCTTCACTCCAGGGTAAGACGATAACTCTGAATCAGTGTGATAGCTGCCATCTGATCCACTTGTTTCCTCCACACCCCAGGACTCTGCTTGTTGTTGGCTTAGGATATTATATTTCATTTTTTCTAGTGATGCTATAATCATATCTGCAACAAAAAAGTGTGCGTTTTCCTGGACACAAGATTAAAATGCTCATTAGTACACAGCATATTTGATATTTAGTTAAGATGAAGTGAAATATATAATTTTCCCCCCATACTTTTTTAACTCTTTAAATAAAAATGTAAACCTGTCTGACCTTTTATTTAAACTCAAAAAAACCACCCAGAGGGCAATTCAGAAACAATATGCAAAAGGCAACTGCCCAGATAATTGTCTCACCCTTGATTATAACATACTATTTACTTTTATCTTACCCATGTATTAGATAAAAATGAACTTATTACATCACTAACTGATGTATATTTATGCATTTTAGAGATGTAGTCTTCTAGTTACACTGCATTATTTAGTATGAAAGCATGCATCCAAGTAACCTATTTAACATGATTTAATTTCAAGTCAATATGTACAAGCAGTTTTGCATACAAGCTAGCTGGAGGGGGCCAGAAGGGGCAAGTTTTGAAAGAAGTGTAGATCTCCAGGTGGTGGGAAGTACAGGAGCTAGGAAAAGGTTTTCATGTGTTAAGAGTTAGGGCAGTGAAGTAGGGAATATGCAGTGAGATCGCTTACATGGTCAATTGAACACTACATAGAAAGTCTGCGGTAAGAGTAAGTGGGAACCTGGCTCCCCTGGGCTTCCCACCACCTTAAATAAAAGGTAGCTGTTCCAAAGCTTCACAGTAGCATTTCCAAACCATACAACCCTTCCTCATGATGACACTTGCCATCTTACCTGCCCTGGTCACCCACTGTCTAGAAAAAGCAACCACATCCACACAAATCTGGGAGTGCCAGTCCTAATATCACTGCCTGCATCCTTTGCTTCCTGAGATCTAACAGAGCATCCCACCAGCCCCACCTGAACTACTGTTGATGGCCTGGGCATAGGTCCCAGACCAGTCTCAGCACAAAAGTGGATACATCATGGAGAGATAGTTGTACTCAGGCACCTGGGTGGAAACCCAGAGATACCCAGGATATTCTCCCCTCAACTGCCATGTGCAAACCTAAACTTACATCTCAAAAGCTATGGCAGTATCCAAGGCTAGAGATTCTGAGTGCAGGATAATTAAAGCTTTATAAAAGTGGCTTATGTTCAGAGAATTGTAGCACTCAACATCAATATTCACAACATCCCCTTGACTTGTATGGGAACCCTGAAGAAAGACATCAGTGTTTAGGAATAGCTAAATCTTAAGGAGCACAACAGACAGCACAGCTTTCTTACTGCTCACAGACAAATACATGCAGACAAGAATTATCTCAGCATTAGAGAGCACCTAAGTCCCGGTGGATGTTTGGAGAGACTTTTACCTTTTCCCCAACACTAATTAATATTACTTGCTTGGTGCACAGTTTTCTCCAGAGACAACTTTCAGTGAACTTCAGGAGTCCAAGAATTTGCTATCTTTCCATTAGCAAAGAAATAATTTAAAAGCCCTTTTTCCTTTTGGGAGATATCTCCTACTTTGAAGATTCAAAAAGTCTCAAGTTAGTGGCAGAGCACAGCCTATCAGCACGCCCTGCTGATAAAAGCAGTTATGAGCATATTTGAGAGAGTTGCATTGCAAAAAGATGAAACAAAATACAGGGACTCCTGTACTCAGCATGACTATCAACTCTCAGCTCTGCCTGCTGATAGCTCCCTCACCCTAGGAAGCAGTCCCAACTCAGCTGTGACACATCAACCTTCTCATTTCTGTTCCCTCCCACTCACAACAGTGGAAAGCCCCTTTAAGATTATCGGACCCATTTCCTTCCTGGCTCACAACTACAACGCCAGGACTTGCTGACACCACAAGTACCTTAGTTTTCAGTCCTAAAGATCAAAGAGATTTATTTCTAAAAGTATTTGGAGTTTTGTGGGTTTTTGTTTGGTTGGGTTTTTTTTAAAGGCAGCTGTGCTCATAATGGACTGAGCTCTTGCTATCTTTTAACCTGTAATCCCATCAATTCCCAGTCTCTGTACAGTAGTAGTAGCTGATAAGATCTTGCCTCACTCAACTCAGATTGTGGTTTCTAATCCAGATACCTACTCACTGGTCTCCTGGTGTCTGAAAGCAAATTACTTTTTTGTTTTAGGTCCCACGTTACAGACTGAGAAACATTGTCTCCTTTCTGAAACACCTTTCATAAAAAGCAACATGAAAAGCTAGTTCAAGTTTGTTGAGTTTTGGTGTGTGATTTATTGAGTGTGTTTGGTTGTTTGAAGGGCACCTTACGGATGCTGAGAGCTTTGAATCGAATGCAGAACTTGCCACTCCAGTAAAACCAGTGTTGTGCACAAAGATGATTACCTCTTGAGCCCAGGACATGGGACTACATGCACACAGTCCAGCAAAAAAATCTCCTTTTCTAGGCACATTTTTAAAGTTCTTTTATATTAAATCCTACTCACTGAAATCCATTAACCCCCTTTTTTTTTCCACTGTTGGAAAAGATTGACATTTAACATACAGAGTTGTTCATGACAGCTTTAGCACCTCATCTTTAGCTCTGTTCATAGACTCGAGTGGACTGCCTATCTGGCAACACACCCTAGACTGTTTGGGGCCCTTATGAGAAACCATGAGAAACTGCTTGAATTACTGCAGCTCTTAGAGGTAGTGTGGTTGTTATTCATACTGTAATTCTTTGACAGCAAATCTCACATGCTCATCATAAGCATACACAAAAAAACCCCATCCTCTCCCATCTTTTGACAGTAAAAGCATGAGGTAAATCCCATCCATATGCATGTAGCTGCAACAAATTCTATGTAACGTATTCTAATATAATTTTAAAGTTACTAATGTTTAAGTTTGTTTTCCAGGAATGTGTGGGGAAATGATGGAATGAAAAGGAGAATTGTACATTGTTCCTATATATATTTCCATTTTTAAAAAATAATTTAATTATTTAATTAATGGGTCAAGAGTAGAAAACAAATTATGAAATAGGCATTTTATGTTTGTAGGTTCACCCACAGAGGGCAAGAAGAGGGAAAATAGAGTATTTGTAAAGATTAATACATCTATCAGGAAGTTCTTTTATTGAGAAACACCTCTTGTCATTTGATTTTGCCACAGTAAAACATAAAAAACATTATGATAATAGTATTTGTTGTCCTCACCTTTTCCACATCCTCTGGAAGCATGTAGATGTCCTGCAATGAACGATTCAAGGGTATAGCACTTATGTTCAAAGGGGAAGTAGAACCTGTGGGTATAACAAGAGCTTTTATTAGTTACTTCTTTCTCTGCAGCTCCCACGATGCATGCAAGGTGACTTCCAGAAAGCAAAGCAATTTTTTTTCCCCAAAACCGAACACCATTGAGGCTGGAGGCTGTGGTAGCAGCTAAGGAGGAGAAAAATGTAAGAAACACGCTGGCATTTGAACTACTCTGGCAACCTGAAGCATGAACATCAACTACCAGAGAAACACGGTTCAAATCCTGTGCTGTGACAGCACCACTGCATTCCCACACCAGTTCTCTCCAAGCTATGGCCTGAGCTGCTGGGGACAACCACAAACAGAACCTGTGGCTGGACTGGCAGTGATGCTCTGCAGTTGGTGATACAGCCAGCTACCACTGCACTCTGCTCATTCACAGTTGCTGGAAGAAACACAAATCTCACTCCTGTCCAGGCATGCAGAGAGATGCACCAGCATTAAAAGAGTCACCATATCACTTCTGGCATTGTGTGACTACAAAGGGTTTGGAAAACATTTTGGCATTATGTTTCCATACCCTGAGGAAATTTCCCCCCTGCTTCCAAATGCTACCCATATTGAGTGGTAATATGTCCAACTGTGGCATCAGCCACAGTATTCCTTCCTTCCCAGAACTGCAGTTTCATAACTGATGAGTATGATGAGTATGTGAAATAAATTTTATCTCTTTTTCCCTGATAAGAACTTTTCACTGTACAGCAGAGTACACATCAAGTTTTACTGGTGTTTACTACCTCTTCTTGGACGTTGAACTCACACAGTTTCTGTTTCACTGTCATGATGCTTACAGGATAAAATAGACCATATGTGGTGGCAAATGGCCACCACACAGACACCATTTAAAACCTTTGCAAATAGCATGGCTTAATCAATGGCTTTTTATTTTAAAAAAATGCCCTTCCTAGATTTGTTTAAAAGTCACAGACAAGCTAAAGAGCTCCCACAAAATATGATCATAATTTATGTAAACCTTTTCTCCAACTAAGGGGCACTGACTCCCAGGCCTAGTTTGGATTATTTATATTGCCTTACTTAGAGAAACCATGTTACGCTGCCCTGAGCACCAATGATATCAGGCTGGAAAGTCAATACTGTGCTCGAGCGTAGCGACACAGGTGGAGAGTTTTTGTACAGAATTATTAATACCTCCATTGTGTATACCATGAAGGAAGAACCGACAATATGACTTTTCAAAACAGATTTAATGGCCTAATTAAGTTATTTTCATAGCTACCTGATGATTCATCTTAGTAGGTAAGCTCTATAGCTTGATAAAAGACTACATTCCTGTCAGTTATGATAACACATTACTCTCTAGAATAAAAATAATAAGCAGAAATAAGGAAATGGGGAAATTATTCCTTTCTCTTTAAAACATAAGATGCAATTCACCTTAAACATAATTTTGAAATCTAATGGGAGCTCTCTCTTTTGCTTACCTCTTGCATCCCACTTGCATCTTTAAATGGTTTGAATGTAAAAGAAGCACAGGGGAAAAGCCCGGCACATCCAGCAATGGGATGCAACTCTGGGTCTGATGCAGAAAAATTGTCTGGTTGCCCTTCTGCTCCTGAACACTGTTGCCTGGAGGCTGCTGGGGCTGCGGAAAGAGCCCTAAGAGCCAGAAAAGGAAGCGACCTTTATGTACATAGAGGTTAAAAGCAAGAACAAGCCTGTGAACTGTCAGTGACACACCAGCCACAACAAAGCCCCCAGAAAACACTAAACTCAGTCACAAGCTCTCCATTAACAGTAAGAGAGCCTTTTCAAAAGGTTGAATAAGGGCCATTCTCTGGTGGCCTCACACATATGAACAAGGCCTAGCAGGAATTTCAGGGAACCAGCAGAAAATCCCACTAAACAAAAATTAAATCCCACTGAAAAAATATCTATTCTGATTTAAGTGATATTACATAATTTTCTTGTATCTTGTGCATCCCTCAGAAACTCTCCTATCTTGTGCATCCCTCAGCAGTTCTCCTGCGAGAAACCATCATCTCTGAGATAGCAATCAAAAGAATAGCAAGTCAGGAACTGCTATTGTACAATTCCTGACCTCAAATTAGGCATTATATTTCTTCTTTTTCATTTTGCTATTCACTTTTCACATCCTCATAGTACTGGATAGTGCAGGAGAGAATGAGACCTCATTACCCAAGCTGCCCAGTAGCAAGTTAAATGGTTAAAAGCAACAAGGAATGAGGAAATGCAGAAGTTTTCACTTCATACAGGAAAGGCCTGAGTCTAAGGCAGACAGAACACACCACATTGTTCAGTGTCTAACAGGATCCTGCCTCCTATGAGGAGTATATTTTAGTAAAATCAAGGATGCTCTTCTTCAGTCACGTGGCTGCCACATTCCTTGCTCCCTTTGTTTTCTGGAGAGCCAGCAGCGCTACTACCCCAACACAAGCTTGTGACACATCTGACCCATGCCAGAAGGTCGAGTCACACACAGTGTATTTGTTCTTACGCACGTGCCTTGCAGTCCCCGCTGACCCCGAGAGCCCGGGCTGTGTTTTCCAGACCCAGCTCCCGAAACACGTGTGACTGGCCTCAGCCAGCCCCAACTGCTGGGTGCGGTTTCCTTCTCCCTGACGGGCACTTCTCGAAGGCACGGAGCCAACCCAACACCCAGCAGACGGAAACAGCCATAATCGTCACATACTAACTGTTGACGACAGCCTGTCCTGGATGACAGAGGTGTAATTAAGAGCACACAGTCCTGCAATGGCACGTGCCTGTTGGAGACCTTGCTGCCCTCTTAGACCTTGGAGGAGCTCTGGGTGAATAGCTAGAAAGGATCAGAAATTGAAGTGGAGGTCAGTGGAGTGCCACCGCTAGGACTGCTATTGACCAAAGGGACAAGAAAAAACCCAAATCAAAATAAACCAGCAAAACCTAGCCTTTGTAATATTCTTTTATAATACAAAGGCAGGATGAACACTCCCTGCTCTTTGCCTTTACTCCAGTGGAAAAACCAGACCTCAGTTACAACATTTTTCTGAAGCTTATAATCTATCATCACAGAATCATAGAATGGTTTGGGTTGGAATGGACCTTAAAGATCACGTTGCTCCAAACCCCCTGCCATGGTCAGGGACACCTTCCACTACACCAGGTTGCTCAAAGATCACTCACTAGACCAGGCTGGTCAGGACCCCATCCAACCTGGCCTTGAACACTTAAAGGGATGGGGCATCCACAGGTTGCCTGGGCAACCTGTGCCAGTGCCTCAGCACCCTCACAGTAAAGGATTTCTTCCTGATATTTAATCGCCCTTCCTATTTTTTCTTAGTCCCCCTGTAAGTACTGGAAGGCTGCTACAAGGTCTCCCTGGAGCCTTCAAGCTGAACAACCCCAGCTCTGTCTGTCTTCATAGAAGAGGTGCTCCATCCATCTGAATTTATTTGTGGTCATAAACTAAGTCCTTAGACAGAACTAACAGCCTTTATAAACAAAATCCAAATGCTTCACCAAGCTTGTTTTTTTTTTTTTTTTTTCTGTACCAAGGCTGCTCCTGTCAATACTAGGTGTTAAACTGGAGGGTACTGTTCTGCTGCCCCAGCCAAAGGGCAGGGACCCCGGCCTGCAGCCCAAGAAGGCTGGCACATCTCATGGAGGCGTGCACACAGCCCCAAGGCCAGGCTAGCTGCTCCCCCAGCCATCTCACGGGCATGTGCTGAACTTTCCCACTGAACAGCTCCTCGCCTACAGGCCTGCACTGCCCAGAGCCCCCTGACACTACAGGGACAGAAGGCATCCTGCTCAAAGGGCACCCTCTGCCAGCAGCCATCAGCCAGTCCCCTTCACAGACAACACACAGGAATATCCATATGGTTGGAAAACTGGCGAGAGGTATAAAGAACGCATTCTATATCAGATGGGGGTTTGTATCTCCAAGACCTTAGGTGCACTTGGAAAGCGGAAAAGGAAGAACAGTCCCCACTCCAGAACAAGCCAATTTAGTCATAATAAACTGGATGTTAATGCCCTGCCTCCAAAATCCCAGCATCCAAGGACTCCCTCTCTTCCAGCTCCTGCCAAACAACAAGACCCAGGGAGCCCACACACACCAATGATTCATTACCCAACGCCCAGATCCATGCTATGTGCTAGGGGGAAAAGGGTAACAGTGAAGACAAGATAAAGCTGGTAGAAAGCTCATGCAGTGGATATTCTACATTACTCACGGCTCAGCAATTTTTACATTTTATCAACAGTTGCACATTACAGAAGCCTTTCTATATCCTGAGAGATGTCTACTGCAAGTGTTAGCGTCTCCCATTTGACCGAGTCCAACCCTCTGGTTCTCCTTGGTTTTTAAGCTCTTTCTCCCTATTTTGAATGACAGCATTTGTCTAATTTGCAATCACCACAAATAAGGCCCACTTCAATTACAGTTGTCTTTCCTAGCACAGAGATCTTACAACAAAAACGCAGCTGTAAAGTTACCTGTTGGATTGACTGGCTCTGACTGGGAAAGGCCACTGGGAGAATCACTGTCACTGCTGCTGAGAGGCGCAGGGTATTTCACTATATCTGATTTACCAACAGTTGAATCTGGAAGCAACCTTGTGAAAGCCAAGTCTGTTTCAGGGGAGGTATAAGATTCTTTTCCAGAATGCACAACAGCGGATGCGACGGTGCCTCCTGTTAATGTCACTTGGGTAAAGCAGTCACGCTTCAGAGGGGACATGCCCAAAACAGTCAAACCACTCAAGGAGGAAGCAGCAGGATCTCCATCAGTATAATGGGGACAAGGGAAAGTATCCAGCGAAGGTTTGGGGGAATCACAGTCTGTGTTGTTCCAACATGCCCGGGGCCTTGTAAACCGAATGTCTGTTTGTGTACAGGCAGCGTTGTGATGTGCAGAATCACTGTCACTGTCATCATGGCTATCCCCGGCGCTGCTTTCTTCCCACTGTTCCACATCACTATCCAGATGCTCAGCTCCCTGCATTGTGCTCTGCTCCAACACCAAAGAAGGCTTCAAACCAGATGCATTTAAAACAGACACGAGAATGTCTTTGATAGCTTCAGCACTGCCTGGGTATGATCCAAAACTTCCAGCATGTCCAATCACTGCTGGCCTTGAAGATTCATCTGTTCAAAAATAGAAGAAAACAAGAGGTTAGGAAACAATACTAAGAAAAGGTTAATACACACCATGAATAAAATGCATATTATTTTTTACACATGTGAGAAGAGAGGAAACAGCTGAATTCACTCACCACTCACTGCTGCCTCTTGCTGCAAGAAAGCTCTTGCTTTCTGCACTCAGGAAGCAATTCTGTCATTGATAAAGGCTAGGTAATAAAACAACAGTAAAGTATTCTACTGCTATCCAAACACAAATAACTAAGACTTTAGTGGTGACTGATTGTCAGTGTGCTCAAAAACATCACAGTTCTACAAAACAGGATAACAAAACTATTACTAATACAGGTACTGATCCTACTGCCAATAGAAGAGAAGATTACATTATAGCAAGATATATGTAAGATCAATAGAGCAGAAAGAGTAACAAAAAATACACTCAGTAACACAAGGTCAATGTGCTTGTGTGTTTCAGTTCACTCAGAGCGGAAATGGCTAAAGTAAACTTCAGTCATTATTCATGGGGTGGCAACACTTAGACAATCCCATAACAAACTTAGCTCTGTCACAGCGAGATCGTTACAATGCCTCTGAAAGAATCAAAAGCACTGCCAAGTTCCTATGTGATCGACTGCAAAACTGTAGTTCAACAGAAAATGGAAAAACTGCTTTTAGTGGCAGACATAGCAACATTAGCAGGACACAGAAGCGTGCACTGCAACCAGTAGCTTTTGAAGAATAAATCGAACAAAACAATACAAACAACAAAACTATACCTTGAACAAAACAAACAAAAAAACCCAAAACCAAACAAACCAAAAAAGCCTCAGAGGAACTGCCATAATCCAAGTAACTGAGAGATTAGAGACAAAGTCTGTGTTCAAGAAGAAACCATCAACCATATCAACACAATGAAGTTAACAACTATCTCCTTTGGGAAAGATAAGTCAGTTGTAAAATTCTAAGAATAGATACAATCAAGAAGAATCATTTCCAGGACAAAGAACTCCTAGTTAAGACGAGGAATGTTAAACACTGCTGGTGATAAAAGCAGCAAGTGTTGCAGACTGCAGACTTTGCCCAGAGGTTGTTCTCCTTGGACACATCTCACTGGAAAACAGTAAACTTCTCCATGAGTCTCTCACCTGGAAGCCTGCATGCACTCAAACCACGTGATAAGAAAGTTTACTACTGAAGGGATCAAAACCAAAACAAAAACCCCATGTATTTTGGAACAGCAAGTCTATATAAAGAAAAAGCTGAAAAAACACGAGATCATCACATATAAGCTACACTGCAAGAGCTGCTAGCAAAGCTATCCTAGTAAAGCCTGGTCAAAATCAGCCAGAATGTGTTAGTAATAGGGATCAGTTACCTGCCACTTACCAAGACAAAGTTCTTGCAGAAATGGCAGCAAAACTGCCACATTTTACTGGCTGCACTTGCAAAGAAACATCTTACCAATGTAGCCGGCCATGGCAGTATAAGGACAGGAATGGGAAAGTTAAAACTAACTGACTTTCAAACAAACATTTCAATGCTTCTAGGAAAAGAAAGCTATTATAGTAACTACTGACATTTCAATTGCACAGAAATACCTTAATTTTGGGCTGCAAACATCACCTTCTCTGCGCAAAACAAAACATTTTAGTGTTATAATCAAATAATCATAAAATTTTATGGGCTGAAAGGGGCTTAAAAGATCATCTAGTTCCAATTCCCCTGCTATGTGTGGGGACACCTTCCAGTAGACCAGGTTGCTCACAGTCCCATCCAACTGTGCCTTGAACACTTACAGGGATGGGGCATCCACAACTTTTCTGGGCAACCTGATCCACTCTCACATGCAAAATGTCAGCATTAACTAAAATGGCCAAACTATCATTAAGAGGCAAAAAACATCCATACTTGAAAATTGTATAATATATAATAATAATATATAACGTTGTACCACCCTCCAAGCCAATGAGAACGGAACCCTCTTCAAACAAACTAGACTCCTTTAGTACACGCAAACACCGATAGCTTTTGCTAGCACTACAAGCATGAGCAAAACTCCCCAGAGGGAGGCAATTTGGAACAAACTGGCATTACCTGAGAGAACAGAGATTTGAGGTGTTGGAGCAAGGCAGCTAATCCTCACCGAGGGATTTGAAGAACCCGCTGAGTCGGTGAACGCCACCTTTAGGCTTTCGTGGTTTAACTACAAGGAGAACAGAGAGGCAGACAATGTGGTTATAAGATAACAGCACTCTGCTAATGATACCCTCAGTCTCACAGTCATGCCAGCAGGAAGAACACTGTTCTGAGGCCGACCGACAGTCACCTAACCACTGCCTACCTTTCTGGCTGCCTGAAAATCTCCCCAGAAGCATGCACTGTCTGGAGAGCACTGGTATCTCAGCTCTGCATGTCTCATTTCACTCCAGAAGGCAGATGACCAGAAGAAACTCTCCACAGTAGGAGGATTAAACACATGCATAAGGCACAAATGACACAAAATGCTGAACAGGATGTCTTTGTATATACCAAAACAACAGCAATGGAGTGGAAAAGAATTTAAGGAACCACCAATCTGTATCTGGAAGTGTTGGCCTATTTAGATGTTTACAAATAATAAGCTAAATCTATGAGGATCCAACTCCACAAATATCTGATCCACGTGCTGCTTGATCTCCCAGCTCTAACAACTGGGAGGAAGTGTGGTCACGTCACCTAATTTGATAGAACACAGTACATGTGGTTCACATCAGCAATGTGACTGACCCAGCATAAAGCAAGAGGTGACACAGATAGATAATACTCGACCTGGCATAAGAGCCTGCCAGTATAAGCTGACCAAAATTCTGAATGCATTTGAACTGCCTGAGCGGGTTTATACCAGATCAGCACTTTACTTTGTGCAGTCATGACACTTCCAATTCAGTATTTCTACCCTCAAAGCTGGATTTACCATACTGTCAAACAATAGGAAGCTGAACCACAGAAGCAATTTAGTGCAGATACTCAGGAGCTTATTTCAACAGGACACTATGATACACTGAGGACAGTAATGCTACTTGTATCCTCCCTAAGCTCATAAATTCCTTGTGAGGACCTAAAATTTGTCCCCCTACCTCCCTACTGCCTCAAATACATAATGGACCTGCAGAGCACATCACAGAAACCAGGGAAATGAAGGGGATGCCCTGTTCCGACACACACATCCTTAAAAAGCACTTAACCAAGATGTTGTGCCTTCTCCCCACATCAGTGAGAATGTCTGCACACTGAAGCACGCCCAGGATTCCTCTCACCCTTCTCCTGCACACTGTGATCCCATACAAAGAGAGTTAAAGCTGTGCTGTCCTCGGCCACCCCGTGTTGTTGACCTCTACACTTCATAAGTGGAAGACTGAGGTGACTCAGAGTACAGATTTTGTCTAGATACCCTTCAGACTCACAAAAAGCAGAAGGAATTAAAACCCACAGAGAATTTCCCTTTTAATGGAAAATAACATTTTGAGACAAAAATAGTATGTTTAATTTAAAATATTTAGCATTTGATTATGCCAGTGCTTAGAAAAATACTCTCTTCGGTATCTGCTAGTGTTTTCTACTTTTTCCCCCTCTGCACTACTTTTGAGAAACTGGCATGTAGGCCGGCTTTATCCATATAAATATCATATTGTCAATATCAGTGGGTAAAGTAGGAACTATTTCTAAATTATGTTATTAAATTTAAAAAAAATTTTTTCATTACCAGAAATTAGCAGACCCTACCTCTTAGGATGCAAATATCCCAACTGCCCAACAGCTGGATAAATGCAAGTACTTTATCAGTAAGCATAGCTATTAAGGGTGCTGAGTTTTAAGATTTTTATCTTTTGTTTAAACAATGCTCCCATCTCTCGGTTCTTATCAAAATGGTCTGAGAATTCAGGTAGGATTCCCATTTCCTTTCAAGATGCTATGATTTCAACTACATCACAGAAAAAAAAAAAGCCACAAAACTGTCCCCACCAACAAACGCCAAAAAAAAAAAAAAAAAAAAAAAAAAAGGCTAAAAAAGCGATTAAAGAGCAGTGATAAGGAAATACAAAAACAGAAGCGCATGGAAAGCACAACACACTGCCATAAACAATAAAACTCACTGACAGCTTGACATCTTCCTAGTATAAAAGATGTCTGCCTTTTCCTCCCCTCACCTCTAATACAGAGACTGTGTTTCCCAAGTTAACCCTACCAGCATTCGAAAATAATTTACTACGATCACTAAAAGCTGGTTTTTGAACCAAGACCCCCAAGTTAGCGAGCACACTGAGCCCCTATTCAGAGGTCTCCCTTGCCTCACCTTTTCAGAGCAGTGGTGCTTGAAGACTTCTGTTCTGCTGAAACTGGCGAGCGCTACTGCATGGAGAGACATGATGGGAAAGCTTTCATTTTTTGGTGTTGTTAAGTACCTGGAAGCAATAGAGAGAAAATTACAGTCACCACCACGTTATCCGCGGTTCTCCATCTGTTTTGCAGACTCTACAGTTAATATTCTGAACTGTTTTCCGTCCTGACTTGGCATGCTTATGGAAGCTTACCATGAAAAAACTCTGCTTATGGAAAAGTAGAGCTCAGCAACAATGAAAATGTGCTTTTAAAAAGCGCCTAACTCAAGAGATGAGGTTTTTTTCGTTTGCCTGTTTGTTTTTAAGTAACACAACAGGAACGCCTTTCACATGCATAGGAAGAAGATTACTGATCTGTGGTACTTCAGAGTTTGCTGTAAAAAGAGGAAGAGACGCATCGGAGTGGGCAGCAGCGAAGCCCCCGTGCTCCGGCTCTGCAGCAGAGGCTGCTCCCCTCACGCCGGGTGCCGGGCAGGGGCAGGCAGCGGGGATGACAAACGCCGGCGATGTCCCCGGGACGCCGCGCTGCCCTGCTCACGGCAGGGCTCAGCTGCCGCGCGGCTCGGCAAGCACTGCATCCGGAGGGAGACCCCCCATCCCGCCCCCCAGCCAGGCGCGCCGTGCTCCCCGCCAGGCACCGACCGCTCTCCCGCCCGGCCGAGGTCCCCGCTCCCACCTGCGGCCGCGGCTCCGGCGCCTCCTGCCCGCCGGGCCGCCGCGCCGATGATGCCGGTGCCGCCTCCCGCCCGCTCCACGTCCCTCCCTCCCACTCTCTCCCTCGGCCCGCCTACCTTCCCTCCCTCTCTCCCTCCCTCCTGAGGCGGGGCCCAAACCGAACTACCCTGAACAAACCTAAACAACAGAAGTCTGCCTCTGAGGGGTGCCGCTGGGCTCTGCGCTTGGTCTGGTTTGGAGAAAAGGAGGCTGAGGGCCGGCGACCGCCTTGCTCTTTGCAGCTTCCTGAGGACGGGAAGTGGAGAGGGAGGGATTGAGCTCTTCTCGCTGGTACCCAGCGACAGGGCGCGTGGGAATGGTTCAAAGCTGCTCCTTAAGTTTACACTGGACACTGGGAATCGTTTCTTTGCCCAGAGGAACGGCGTTCCTAGAGGCGGTCAATGCCCCGAGGCTGTCCGTGTTTGACGGCATTTGGACAACGCCTTTATCAACATACTTTAACTTGGTCAGCCCTCAATTCATCAGGCATTTGGACGAGGTGATCATCGTAGGTCCCTTTCGAATGGAAGAGTCTGTGCTACAACCAAACAAACACAAGAGGAGTCAACTGGGAGTGAATGGAGGGTGTTTTGTCGGTCGGTGAGAGCTGGGCTGGAGTACACTGAGGCTTTCGGGCAACATATGCAGACACGACTCAAGGATCAGCTGTATCCGAGGTTTCAACTGGATGATGAGAAATGACATATCCATTCTCGCTGAGCTTTCGGAGAAGAATTGAGCCATCTGCCAAGCTGATCTACGAGTCAGCTGCCTTAGCAGGCTCAAAACTAGCAGACTGTAGTTCCTAGTAGCCAGTCTGAGCTAAAAATAGAGTGAAGGAATGCTGAGCTGTATTTGTGAAGCTAAAAATTTGCTGATTGTCCATAAAATGCAAAAAATATGTGCAGGAACTTAGGAAATTGCAAATAATGAGGAAGTAGGAAAGAGAGTCCAGATGGTACCATGAAGAAATAAGTAGAAGCAGTAAGTAGAATGCAAAACAGAGCTGCAGCTGAAAATGTGGCTTTCAGATGTTCGGGAGTAATTGTCTCCTTTTTAAGCACAAATTATTACTTAGCCAGGGAATAGGACAGTGGAAATGGGCTGTGGAAACTTAGGAGGAGCTGCTGGCTACGCTGCACAGTTGCCTGAATTTAGTCTGGATGGGGCTCTGGGCAACCCTGATCTCGTCAAATGGGAGGTTTGACTAGATGTCCTCTACATGTCTTTTCTAACACAAACTATTCTATGATTCTATGTTATCCTATGGTGTGAGTTTCAAAGTCCCAGATATAAAATGGTAATTTCACATGGTTATTTGTAAAAATAAATTATACTTTTGAGACAAATTCATGTCAGGAAGGGCAGGTAGTAAGATGGAAAGGTTATAGATTTATTTGTAGTTGTTACTAAAGCCTGGCAAAAGATGTATTAGGGAATTTGTGTTTTATTCCATAAAGTTTTCCAAAATCTTTACAGGAAAAGAATTTTACAAATGCAAAACACTAAATATGTCTGAAAGCAACAGAACACACACAAAAAAATTGTGGTAGCATTTTCACATCCGTTTAGTGGGTTTTTTCCCCTCCTTGCTGCACTCTTTATACATATGTGTGTGTGTGTGTGTATGTGTGTGTGTATTAGAAAACACTCTTGTATTGTATTAAACCCTTTTCTCATGATATGATTAAAAGCACTTTTCGCAGATGTCACCAACAGAATATTAGAAAACTGGACAAATGCAAAATCACAAGGAAAAAAGGGAAGAAAATGTCAGATTGTTTTTCAAGTTGATTAAGTGGAAACTCAGCAAGGCTAGGGTGCACCAAACTGGCATCTTGCCCGAATACCAGAATCACCCACACTGGCTTAGGAAGAGGTAAACCCAATCTATTTAGTCTGGTATATATGCCAAAACAAAAAGCATCAGCAAAAATGTGTCCCAAACCTTATAGGAATATGTCAAAACCCAGAGGCTGGGAACAGAGACAGCAGATTAAAAGCCTGTCAGCAGGCTTCTGTAGAGGAATCTTCCTACTTTCCATATCTTGGGCATGGAAGTACATGTCCTGTAATCATCAGGGTATATGCCAGAGTGAGATCTTTGAGCTACAAAGGGATACTGGGGAGAAGTAAAGCAGATTTACCTGGTGTCTCTAATATAGTTTATTTTTTTATGTTAAAAGCATTGTTCCTGACAGGGACCCTAGAGTACTGACTCTTTAATGTTTGCATCAAACTGCCTGAAAGTAATCAGGAAGAGGAGGATTTTTAATCACACCTAAAATAGCTCAAACTTGGCAATTACTTGGAAGACTTCTACAGAGAAGCCCCAAAGGCTTTCTTTTTTTGTTTGTTTTGGTTTTGTTTTTAATTTTAAGGCTAATGTTGCAGAATGACCCAACTTTACCTTTTGAAAAGACTACTAATTCTCTAGAAAAGAGCTACCAGAAATAGCTTTAAAGTTAAACATGTAAGCAACATAAAAGGAGGAAGTATACAAGTAATTGCATGTAAAATCAAAATAATTACAGGGATAGGAGAACTATCCCAAGCCAAATGTACATCCAGGAAATTGGTGGTCAGCTGACCTTCTAAAGAATTCCAAACATGCTGATTTACAGGCATCCACTCAAAATACAAAATATATCTGAGGGTGTTGCTCCCCTGGCAGAGGATGACAGCTTGAGGCAGTGTCCTCAGCTTCCCACCCAGCTGGGTCTCTGGCCACGCTGCTCCTGAGCGAGCTACCAGAGCCTCAGCATGCTGGTAGACCTTACAGTGCTGTGGCACATCTCCTTCAGAGCAATGCACATCCTGCTTTTTCCCTTTCTTTTTCTGGTAGATATTTAGTTACGTATATGTAGTAAATTCTAATGCAGCCAAAGATCATAATTTCTGTGGGTGTACTAGTTTGAAATCAAACCAGTGGGAGATCACAAGTCAGAATTATAATTTAATAGGAGAAAATTAAAAGAAGTAAATAAATNAATGTCACCTAATCCTAGTAGTTTAGTAAATGTTTATGAGTGGCTCAGCCACCCAAGTCAGAAGCTCAAGGAGATCAAAGGCACTTCAGTCATTCCTGTTCAGAAATTCTGACTGCATTACTGGTACAGTGCAACTGCCATAATTGAGACATATTCATGTTTTAGACAAGTTTAAGCCTTTTAAAAAACCCTTTAATGAGTGAAATGATTTTCAGTAGAAGACAGAGTCAAGTGTCCTTCTACACATCCTTTTAAACATTGAAAATGGAGCAGAGAAAAGGACAGAGTGGAGCTGGTTTCAGGAGGAGTAGAGCCGGATTCAGAAGGTCAAGGAAAGAAAATCTTGCAGTTTTCCATTAAAATCAGCCTGTAAAGGCTTTCCAGTATTGCTCATTTAAGGCATGTGGGAAAACTTGGCATCTTGGGAAAAGGCTAATCATTACAGCTATGAACTGAACATCAGAAACAGTTGAAAAAACATCACTTTTGGATGTTTTAAATAGTAAACTCTGCACCAATACAACTGCTGAGGCAAGGATTATACAGGGTATTTAAAGTCAGAAAGATACCATATGTACTTTCATATTTAAGTAATTTCTGTTTTTAACCTCTCATTTAGCTCAGGATGCAACTATTCCTCATGAGTAAAACTTTAAAAAAACCTCAGTAATCTAGGAACACAATTTACATAGCAATTTCTGAAGTGAAGTGTGTGTGGAAGGGTGGATCATGGAGCACAATGGAGAAGAGTGAATCACAGAGGGGTTAAAGACATAGGAAATACAGACATTTAAGAGCTATCTCTCTGCTGTGCTGAGTTTACTTGAGGTAGAGAGTCAAGCTCACACAATGCTTACCAATGATGATGGGGGTTTTGGCATAAATGTGTGACAGAGAGAACAGATACTGTTGAGGTGGATCACACTTTTCCATATCCCATCTGGGTAGAGACATCGGGTATTTTCTAGGATAGCAAAGTGGCTTACGTAGTTCTTGTCCTGCTGCCAGGTGTCTTGTCTCATATCTCAGTGTTCCCACATCTACTCTGCAGTTTATTGCTTCTTCAGTTGCCAGAGCCACTGTAATTCAGACTATACATTACAAGGTAAAAAGCTAACATGAATTATAGCTTATTATTGAATTTAATTATTTGGGAATCCAACGCACAGCACAGCTCCACAGGACTGATACAGATAAGAAAGCATGTATATGAGAAGAAAACATAGATGAGGGCAAAATATAGGTCTGGTTGCTTGTTAAACCAGTTTTTCATAAAATGGATCAAGGAGCTATAGCTATATCTCTAGACCAGTCACCTGTAAAGAGATGGTTTTTTCCATTTTCATTTTGCTCATCACAAATGCTTAGTGGTTTACTACAAGGAGAGAATTGGTTTTCCTCACAAAACTTCAGTAGCAAGTCATTTCACCTGCATTAAGTAATTCAGGAAAGCACCCAAAATAAAATGCTGAGAACCATAGTTGCAAAGAGGGAAGGTGAAAGATCAAGGAGGATTAGTCACTGCAAGTCACTGAAGTAGGCATGCCTGATGGGCACAGCTTCTTTTCCTCCAGTCTTTGCTGGGAAAACTATGTGAATCAAATGAAAATGTTAAGTTGATGCACCAAATTTACATTAGTGTCTCTCATTTAAACAGAGCAAAAGCATGGCCATGTCTCTTTTTGATTCAAATGTTTAGCACTCAACAGATAAGTGATAAATGTTTCATTCACAGAATCTCAAGTTTAACTTCTGACGTCTGAGCTGAGTAACCACTGTAGTGGACAGCTGCACGATGAGGAAATGATGCTTCATCTGTTCTGGTAAGACACAGTCGCCAGGCTGTGTGCTGGAAGAACTGAGTATTTTCACAGAATGTCTTACCCTGAGAAATGTTAGAGGGACCATTTGTCAGAGAGAGACCCTCAAAAACTTCCATATTGTAATGCTGAAGAGCATTCTGTAGTGTCTTCTCATGCCACTTCCTTCGCCTTCAGGGCTGCTGCTTGAAAGATCAATTTCTCAGATAAGTCGTGGTGACATTTGCTGTTTGTTGTGAAAATAAAATGTATGAAAACACCATGGAAAAAAATTACTGCTGAGTGATTGAGCAACAGAACCAAGACAGATATCAGACTGCAAAATATTTTCAGTTGGTTCAAGGTATTTTGCTCTTGCCTCTGTCATCAAGCTTCTAGGTCATCATCTACACGGAAAAGTATACAAAATGTATACCAGTTCAACAAAAATGTTTTTTTCTCCAAGCATTTTGTGTTCACAAAAGATGATAACATACTTAGAGTGGGTACATTTCATCACCGTTAACACTGTTGATGAAAATGCAGATGTTCGCAGTTCAGCATCTTTGAAACAGATGACTACTCATTTGCTTACTTCTGCCTTCCATTTTTAAACAGGAGTTCTGCTATTTAGACATCCCACGTCCTTTCAACTGTACCATGAACCAATCCATGTGCCAAGGTTATTTTAGGAGCTTCTGCTTTTCAGTATTTGCTGCACTAATTTTGTTTTAAATAAACAAATCTTGCAAAAGCAATTCAACTTTCTCTCCAGGACAGTCATGCATTTGTTTAATTAGACAGATTTACGAACAGGTGTGGTGTTTGTATTGCAGACAGAGACAGAAGTCTCATTTTTGAAACAGCATCATGCTCACAGAGTTGCCGGAAATCATGAGGAGTATAAGGAGGCACAGCTCTCTACCCAGACAAACACAGTGGGAGCAATTAAGATGAAGGCTCCTTCCTGGACAAGTTTCCTTGTTGTGATAGAATTCTCATTTATATAACAGACATTTTCTGCTCACATACTATTCTGGTGATAGAGAATATAGAAATGTCATTATGCTCTTTCAGGGTGGGAAACTTTTGAACTGTCAAGTGGTTACAAGGGAGAAGCAATGCCTACAGTGAGAAGTAATACCTTTTACTAGACCAGATGATGCAGTGCTGAAGAACAGGCTGTTTCATGAACACAAAAAGCCCTTCATCTTATGGAGGGTGGGGGCCCTGTTCATGGGGCCCAAACAATGGAATCATCCAAGGCCATGGTTCCACATGATGAAAGACTGGGTCCAAGGGCACAAAGTACAGGATCAAAACCACTGCAGTTACTTGACACACAGTCATACAAACTCATAATGCCAGCTGAAGTGTAATACATATTTTGCAGAGATAATTTTGTCCAAGTATATTTTACAGCAGATCAGGTATCATTTGCCAGATCCCAGTGACCACAGCACTGGTGTGAACACCATCTCCTATGCTTTAACATGACAGAAGTGTTATTGTGGGCTGGCACTTCATATAGATGAAATTTATACTCTTAGGTGATGCTGTAGCACAGATCTGGTATCAATGAGTGAAAAAAAAACAGTCTAAACCAAATGTGCTTGTTTTAAGTTACTTGGTATTTATGGCAGGATTTCTGTTGTAAACACAGATGAAATGTACACATCTACACACTGAAGTCTTGTGATACTTCTTGGTGAAGTGCAGAGTTAAAAAAAAGAAACAACTCAATAAAATGCTTAAACTTTGTAGTTCTAACTAGGCATGGAAAAACAGCCTTCTGACGATCACCAGATTTAGTAATGATGGAGAAAATTTGGTTTTGGTGTGAGACAAAAGTAACACATTTAGTGAAGTTCAAACCTGATAGTGATACTTTCCTACATGTCGAAATACATCAGAACATTCAAGCGGGCCTGAAATATATTTCTACAAATATTGGGGAGAAGTGTGCAGTAGAAAAGTATTGTAATGGAGCTAAATTCCTACCACACAGACACTTTTATATGATCTAGGATAATGGATATATGCCTGTCTGCCATGAATGACAATTAAATGCTGCTGGAGGAAGAGTAGAAAAAAATCCAGAATTATCAAGAAATTCAGAATTCCAAAAGGGTTGTCTCAGAGATGAACTGTATGAATATACCGGCATTAAAGATTTTCAGCCTTACTTCCACTCCAGTCTGTATTTCTGCCAGTGTGAGCAGGGTATAATTTGCTAGTTCCCATCACCGGGAAAAACTGCTCCACCCACGTGGTTTTAATCTCAGTGATTTATTAATAATTGGTCACTTATTTATTAATGTCACATAATCATGTGGTGATCAGTGTGCTGCTCGTATGGAATCCATACCTGTATTACAATAGATAAATCAGAATGTTAACAAACACTGACAAATGTTTGAACACCCTTCCATGAGTACTCCTCAGTATTTCAACCCCCTCCCAAGTGCACAAGATACAGGCACCCATAACTCACATACCTCATGCCCATGGCATGATGCCTTGCATTGTCAGGCCAGGTTTCTCTTCCCTCATCCTGAAGTTTAATGCTTTGTTTAGACTTCTTTTGAAGCTGACTTTTTGGTTTGTTTTTTTTTTACTTCAGAAGTCCCTCAGTAATTTCCTGGTTACTATTTAATCCAGCTGATGGCCATCTCCTAAGCAAACTTCATTATTGTTATTTTCCTCTTTAGCGTGACCTGCTTTGGGGCAAATGCCTTTGCAGTTGTATTTGGGGATTCTGTTCACTCACACTTTTCTCACTTGCATGCTGTCACATCAGCAGCTGTTACCCACCCCACGGCACTGAGGTGAGGGCCCTGCACACTGACCCCATCTCCCAGGTGAGGAGCCACACGTTTCAGCCAACACCTCCATCCCCGACTGAGCCAGTTGTCCTCAGCCAGGCCAGCGCTTGTGCACATTTAGGATGTAATTCAATTCCTCCTAAGAGGAAACAGCCAGAAGAGATCAGAAACCTGTCCTGTAGACACCTAAATAAGGGTCCCAACTCTAGACTTCAAAGAATGTATACTCTGTTTAAAACATTGTGAAACTAGAAGTGAGGCTGGCCTGGCTTGTCATGCACAGATGAAGCTAATTGCAAGCTACATGTGAGGTACATAATTTATGCTGTTTCTCCCTTACCAAGATATATCATGAGAACTTCGCTTCCTGACATCTCTTATATGGTGACCTAACTTCACTGAGTTCAGTTACAGCTCTGATTTCCTCCCACTTTTCTTTGTGTGGACCAAGGACTTCTGTAACAGCTATGAGGTATTAGGGGTCCTTAAAGTGTCCTACACAAGGGTGAGTCTGTGCCAAGCGTTTGTAAGCCAGCACTTGTTTGCACACTATTGTGGCTCACTTCATTTCTTTACAACATATACAGCAGCAGACCCTGGTTTCACATTTGGTGGTAGTGCTGCCTAAGCTGCTCTGGCTTGGTTCATACTGAACATGAAGCTCATGGCTTCTTGTTCCCATTGCCTCTCCAAACCACCCTTGCAGCAGCTTGCACAGTGAGGTTATGAACGAAGTGGTGGAACGGGGACAGCTTGGGATGATTCAGAAAAAAACATGTTGTTTTCCAGCCAGATCAGTTTACCTTGCAGCTGCATACACACACACCCACTCCTGATTTGGCTCGGTAAAGGGATAACACAGGAGTGAGAATTTGCAAGGAGAATGGGAGCTTCATGGGGCACTATCGCCATTCAAAACAATGCCTGTGTAACCATGTCCTCTGAGGACATAACTTATCTTAAATGAATGAGAAGATTTTGCTAGGGATATCTCTCAGGTGCTGCATACCTGTTATTGAAGCTCCAGCCATGCCTGCAGGATGAACTGCACAATATTTTTCAACTGCCCAACACTTGGAAGGGACGTTGGAAATCTGGCCCTGCGCGCCTCTTGAGCTCCTTAGTCCCACTGCTCTCAGTAGGAGCTGAGATTTTGCAGTACTTCATGGATGTGACTCTCTTCTCAGAGCTCAGATACTAAAGTAAATCTTGACAGGGTGTTGCCACCAGGTAGCATGCTGCAAACCTGGTTCATGTGCTCTGGAAAAGAAAAGATGTAGTGGGGTATAGCAAACAGCCTTTACAGCAGCCACACTTGCGTTAAGAATTGCAGTGCCTGAGCTTTTTTTGCTTAACTGCTTCTTCCAAGAAGTAGTTTATAACTGTCACCTTAGTATTCAATCTTGTTTAACCCAATTAAATCCATTGGAGAGCTGAGCTGTAACTCAGAATTGTCACATCCTCTGTAAAAGCTAGATCACTCTTTGCTTGCGTCTCACTAACACTTTCTCTTCAATTCAAAGCTAAATGTGACTGGATAAATGTTTACCAGCTGTGGGCTTCTGCTTTCCTTCCTTAAATATGTATATCATCTGTCCTTAAATATCAATACAACTGTGTTGCTAATTTGAGCAGGTCAAAGTGATTTTCCATATGTATTATTTTCTCTCAGAAGAGTCCTCTGTTAAAACAAAGACATTTCCATGGAATCATGCCCCTTTTGCTAACAAATTAGTTGCTTTTGTTGAAGGAAAAAGGAATGACAAGTAATGTCAAAATTTTTATTTAATATTATTGAGAGAGCATATTAGGTACTACTGTACATAGTTCCACATCAAATTATTTTATTTTTCTTTTACTGCATAGCTGAGAATATCAGCTGTTTCTAATATCACTGCATGAGGCTACATTACTTCTCCAAGATATTAAAACCAGCTGGTTTTCAGATCAGGTTTGTAGCTGAACAATTTTGCTGAAATGTTACTGAAAAAAATTTCCTACTGTGTGTGCAGCTTAGACCAACAAAATGAAATCTTAGCACACACCACCTATTTCAGACCCTAAAAATTACAGAACTGTTTAACTACTGACCTGTAACAAACTCAATTGAAGAACTTAAGAAATAAGGTTTCGGGCTAGCCCGCCCTAGTGTGTATTTTCACTCAGTGTGTTAAATGGTGTGAGTCTTGTTAGGCATCACTGCAGTATCTCCTACCATTCTCCATGGCTGCTTTGAGGCACTTTTCCGGGCAGCTTTTCAAAACCACCAGCAGAAACCTGTGCTAGCAGGACTTCAGCGGGCAAAATCCTTTAGCCCAGATAAAATCTACAATGCTTCTAAGATGTAGGGCAACTGGTTATGAGAAAGGCAGTTTCTTCTTTCACAACACAGAAAAGAGAATCTAGGTGTCTGCTTTGTTATTTGTCAATTAGACACCAATTTGTAAATCCACAGTGGGCGGTGTGTGGCAGAATTTGGAAGAATAAAGGACTGGGTGTGCCCAGGTTGCCAGATGAATTTGAGTTTGAAGTTGTTTTCAAGTACAGACTTGTTACGGTGTGCACAAAGTACAGAGTTTATCCTGGCTCTGGAGTCTGCTGAAAACAGAATTTAAATGGATCCAAACTCTCATTAATAATATCAATGCAAATGGCCAAAAGCCAAACCAATCTTTTCATTTCACAGCATGACCCAGCAGTCAGACTTGGGATGAGTTTCATCTGATGTGGGCTGGGCAACATGTGCAAAAAAAGGAGCAGCTGATACTTATTCAAAATATGTGTTTTGCAGTCTGGGCCTCTCCTTAGTTACACTAGCTTGACGCATGTACAGGTCACTGAGAAAGGCAGACCTGTAGTGGTTGTAGTGCTACAAAACTACATGGGGAAAAAAGCTTTGTAAAGGAGGTCTTCAGGCTGTGTTGTTTAAGAACATTTAACATATAGAGTGTGTGACTTGTGTTGGAGCTTTGGCTACTGTAGCATTTCATAGAATCACAGAACGACAGAATGGTTGAGGTCAGAAGCTTCGAAGATAGTCTAGTCTAACCCCCTTAACATGAGCTGGGACATTTTTCACCAGCTTAGGTTGCTTAGAGCCCCATCCAGTCTGTTCTTGAACACGGGGATTGGGCATTTACAGTTTTTCTGGACAATTTGTGCCAGTACCTCAACACCCACACATTAAAGAATTGCTTCTTAATATCTATTATAAATGAAACCGCCAATTTGATAACTACGGAGAATTTATTGAATAATCAAAGTATAAACTTTGGATAAGCCACAAGCAAAAAAAAAAAGCACAGTATTGTTATGAACAATTTTGGCTTTCTTGGGTCAGTAATGTAATGTAAAGTTATTAAGTTGTTAAAGGTATTTGAATGTACAGAAGCGAGGCTGGGGTTCCTTATTTCCAGATAATGAAACAACAGAGACTCCCTGAGTTGATAAGAAGCACCAAAAGCATCCCAAGTCGAAGCCCAGGACAATTAGCCAACAATGGGCCATCAGAAGACTGAAAAGGTGTGAATGAGGGTCTTCAGGAGCAAGCATCTGGATTGGGGGATTTTGAATATCCCTCTGGGAGATAAAGAGACTGCATCTCTGGGAGGGGGAGGCCTTTTCGGGTGGCCAGGGAGCAGGGAGGGGGTTTTGGTGCTGTGTG